>BQNB010054697.1:0-36736 GCA_026074375.1 Tanacetum coccineum | reverse complement strand
CAATCATTTCTTCAATCATTTGAGGGCTATTGTAAGCCGTTGGATCAAAATATGGATGCTCAAAGATTGCCAAGCTGTCATTCTCATGATGTGACAGCTTGTGCTAGTTTTGTGAGTGAATGTAGTGCAAATTCCTCCTTCCTTTGTGCTTTCTCTGAGAGTACTTCAAGTGCAAAATCCAAGATTACTTGTGCTTCTTTGCCTGCCAACGTGGCATTCCCTTGATTGGACCAATTAAAGCTCATTGATTTGACTAATCTCTCCCTGCCATCTTGTATGCGATCACTTGAATTGACCTTAGCACCATTTAATTTGGATTTGCCCTCTCGTTTTACCCTGAGTTAAAATGGAGACGATGATGAATAGTAATTCATCCTTTCGCGCCTTTTAAACTAAAAACGGGTAAAAGTCATTTGAATTTTGGGAGAATGACACAAATGGTCCTTGTGGTTGTTTATAAAAAGTATAGGGTAAAAAGGACTTTGTAAATTGACAGGAATGGTCCTTGTGGTTTTATAAAAAAGATAATGGGCTAGGTTTTTGGGCTTATGGATCCGGGCATGGCCCATTTAGGATTAGGGACTATTTTTGAAACTTTTGAAACTTGAAGGGCTATTTTGAAACATTTCGGGTCTTGTCTTTTGTGGTTGACTTCTGTTTGACCAAGATTGACTGGAGTTGACTGAAGATTTAACCTTTTCTGGCTTTGGCTTCCGGCTTTTGTTCACTCTTCCGTTCTTGTGTCCATGCTTGCCCGTTTTTTACGGTTTTCTTGTGATTTTTGATATATCCGTACCTGCACACACAAAACATAAATACTAGCATATTTTTGCCATTTTTGGTCTGTTTTGGATTTAATTGGGCCATTTTAGGTATTAACGGATATGTGTATTTTGCACATATCAGCAAGGTAAAAGTAAAAATAAAAATTTAAATTAAAACTTGTGAGGTGATTACATTTCATGCATATAGCTTTTCTTAAGGTTGCAAACGTTCCATGTTCGCGGCAGAATGCACCCGTTGCGGTCCCTAAGCTTGTACGCTTGATATTCTCCTTTTTAGGGGTAATTATATATCAAATAGTATAATAAAATATCAAATATAAAATCCCCGCAAGTCAATCTAGTCAACCCTTTAGGAAAAAGGTTAACAAACTCACGGGTATGATATAAATGATTCCGGGCAAGTTATCACCCAGGTCGTTCTCCCAACGAGGCATGAAATTAACGGTTACGTTTTTTGTTTGACTTTTGGATGCTTGAATGCAAGAAGGATTTGGTTTTGGATTCTAAATTCTACGGAAAAAACATAAAAAGGCACGGGAATTAATTCCTAAACTACGGGAAAGCAAAATAAGGCATTAGAATAAATCCTAATTCTACAGGAAGCATAAAGGGCAATAGAATAACCTAAAAATCTACGGGAAACATAAATAAAGGAATTAGAAAGCTAAAAAGGAAAGGCATTAATAACTGAAGGCAAAAAACGAAAATCGGGAATCTAAAAACGCGTCTAATTTATCAACTATGTCAAATTTTAACCCTACAAAAGCAAATTTAGTTTTCCTAAGTCCTAAATGATAAAATAAAATTTTATAAAAAAGATTTATATTTTTCTGACATTTATTTTATTTAATTTGAATTAAAAACATTTTTAATCTAAAAAATTAATAAAAAATAGTAAACTAAACCGGAAAATTCTATAAAAATGCAAAAAAATACTTTAAGCTATATAGAATGCAAGAAAAATAAGAGTTTTGAAAAAAAGCTTATAACTAAGCTGGAAATAAGCTACAAAGGGCTGATAAGCAAAACAACTAAAAAGGGTATAAAAATAAATTGAAAGGAAAATGTGTAGATAGCCTTGGTCTGGTGTAATGGTTAAAGCGTTGGGGTAGTGTGGGAGGTATTGGGTTCGAGCCTTACTCACCCTTGACTTCCCCTACACCCTAATGTTTTTATTTTTGAAAACTTTTTAAACAACTTTTTTAATAAACTAAAAATACGCATTTTTAAAACTGAAAATTATTTTTGAAAAGCAATAATAAGCACATAAATAAGCAAATAAGCTGACAGAAAACCTTAAAAACTTGGACACTTAATCATTTAAACTTGAACTTATCAAACTAGCTCAAATGAGTTTATAACTAAACAAATAAGCTAAAAACTAGCTTAAACATATCTCATAAGAAATAGCAGGCAAGAAAAAGCACAAATGAAAAGACAATAAGCTCAGAATATCAAAATAAGCTATGCAGTGGCAAACTTGTAATTATCATGCAGTTTAAAGAACAAATAAGCAATAAAATAAACAAATAAGCTAAAACACATAAAACCCTAGACCTAATAAGCACTGGGACTAGAAATTTGCTACAAAAATAACCTGATAAGCCATTAAAACCTAAGAGACAGTTTACTCAAATAATGCAACTTAAAAGACTTATGATTAACTTTTAGGCTAAGTTTAATGACTAATAAGTACAGACAATAAGCTAAGAAGCAAAAACAGATTAAGACTAAACTACAAAGACCTAGAATAAGCAAGAAATAAGCATAATAGATAAGTAAATAAGCTGGAAATTCTGTTTGCACACATGGACTTTTAAAACAGTATGCATATGACAGTTAGCATTCTTTTATGACTCAAAAAGCATTTTGACAACATAAAAGCCAAAAACAAATGAAAATTAACTCTAACCTAGACTAACTGAACCATAAAAAGAAAAACTTAAAAGCTTAATAAGCCAATAAGCTTAAAATATCAGCTATGCCAAACACCCCTTTAACTTTTTGAAAACTAACTTAGAAGTTAAAACAGAACATGAAAAGCTATAAACTAAGCAAACAGATTAAGACCAAAGATAATCAAAGGCAAATAAGCAAAATCTCAGGAGAAATAAGCACTTAATGAGCAAATACATAGTAAGCAGTTTTGAAGCTAAAATAGGCAGATTGTATTAAACTAAAACATATAAGCCGAAAATCATATCTAAAAAGTATTAACAAGAACAATAAGAATTATTAAGCAGACATAAGCAAGAAAAAGCACAGAGAATAAGCTGGAACAGATTAAGCTATAAATAAGCTATAAAATTAAAAAGTGGCACTTACAACTCTTCCTTGCTTAAAACAGGGATATCAATGCTTTATGAGCTTATCTAACAAGCTCCAGCTTGTTTAGAATAAGTTGGTAAACCCATAAGCCCATCATTGTCTGGCTTATCATCCATTAAGCTATGGTAATTTTTAAGGAGAGTTTGGATTGAATGGAACAGTTTTGAACCAAATAAGCTTTGAGAAGCTTACTTGACCTAAGTAACAGTAGCTTATTTAAGAGCTTATTAAGTAACATTAAAGGACATTTGAGCTTATAAAAATAGTAAATGAACAAGTATGCAAAGAAAGCTTAAATTTTATTAAATCTAAAATGAAGGTTACAAGACTTTTAAAGTAAATTGACAATAAGCTAAAAATGACAGTAAATAAGCTGGTAAAATAAAACTACTCCTAAACTACACTATATTAGATAATCCTTAAGTCTTGTGTGCTTCTTCTTTAAATAGAGGCTGTCTTGGTGTTTGCTTGGTGTGTTTCTTGTACTTCTTCAAACCCATCTCAGCCATAGGATCATCCTTGTTACCCAAGGCCTTAAATATTGACCCTTATGTGAAGGTGTCATAAGTGGGGTTAGGGTAAGGATGGTGATGGGTTTGGAGTAGGGTGAAGTGTTGCAGTCGAGGTGAGAGTGACTGGTGAAAGGGGGGGTGATTTGGCGGGTCATGGTTTTGATTTGGGGTAACGGGTTGTTAGTGAAAGGGTACTAACTATGTTATGAAACAAGGACTAACCGTGTAAAGTCTAGGGACTAACTTTGTTAGTCCCTAAGGACTAATGTGTAAAAAAGGGGGTAATGGGGTTAATGGTTTGGGCTTTTGGTTAGGTTTTTGGGCTGGGTTATAATGGTAAAGGGATTTTGGGTTTTAAGGCTTATTTAACTTACAAGTTTTATAGATAAAGGCTTAATGGGCTAACTCAGCCCATTAAATGGGTACGGGATGGCCCATTTAAGATTTCTTCGGATTCGGCTTCGGCTTTGACTTTGACTTTTTCACGCTTTTCCATTCCGTGCTTGGTTTTGTCCGTTTTGGCTTCGTTTTTGTCCTTTTTCTGAATATTCGTTACCTGCACAATCATAAATCACAAAACACACAAATACAATGCATTTTTGATATATTTTGGTCATTTAAGGCATGTTTTTATAGGCAAAAGGTATGTGTAATTAAACACATACCAAAATCCCTCATACTAAGATATTGCCGTGTCCTCACGCAATGCCATAAGTAAACACTTTAGAAAACCAAGAATCTCAATCCCTCTCGACTAATTACCTCGAAAAGTAGCTAAGTGTTCATCGAGGGGAATTAAGGAATCAATAGTTTTGAAAAGCCCCGTTTTTACCATTTTTCAATATTTACACTTATTACCACACATATTTTTGTATTTTTCCTTTTTCTCATTTTTTTGTACTTTTCTTTTTAAGCAACTAACTAACAAGTTTGACTTTCGTTATTTCATAACTTTAAGGGTCATAGAACAAGACGCACTTTAATCCTAAAATGCTCAAAAAGATAAATTCATCGTCCTCGACTTTTCACTTGTCCCAAACCAAGCTTAAAAACGAAATCATCGTTAAATATAAGTTAAGATGCTAACACTACTCATACTTGTAACTTGTGAACTTTTCACTCCCAACAATTATTATATCTTAGGTGAATGTGCCATTTTGAATTTCAACCATGGATCAACGTTTTGCAAAATTCTATGCTTCACGTTCCACCCGAGAATAATAAGTTTGAAGGCGAGATCATCCCATGTAGCGACTTTCGTCTCGGCACATCCCAACCTTGCGGCTAAGTGACCAGGCTTTTGACACCCCACAGAGACTAGTATCGAGACTCACGGACCTTCGGTTTCAAAAACTCTTAGGTTTCCCGTTTATACATAGCTTATTTAGAAAAACCACAACTTAAAATGAAATAGTCTTAGTTCAAAAGCATATTTAAATTTAAGAAAAAGAGATTTTCCCTATATTTATTGAATCACGTTTATTACACTTAATATAATTACACATTCTTTAAACAAAGGAAATCCTCGACTTTTTAGAAGGCTGCAACATCGGTTGTGAGCCGGCAAGATGCAACAAACTTTTATCAGTCTCAGATAATTACTATGTGCCTTATTTAGAAGACTACAACATCGGTTGTGAGCCGGCAACACGCTCGATCGAGTCAAAATTTATTCTTATTTTACCCAGCATGAAAGTCAACATTGTGATAAAAAAATTAGATTTTTTTTCATTTTTTTGGAATTTTGATGGTAAAAACAGGATTACGCGAAAACACGGCTGCAGGCACAATCAAATCGATAGATCCCCTCCATACTAGAACTAAACATTGTCCTCAACGTTTTAAGAAGGGTTTCTACGTAAATCCTAAGTCGTTTATTAAGTATGCTTAAAGATAAACGTTAGTAGATAAGATTAGGATATTGGATTCCCATAATGAAGCTGAGGATTTGAAGCTCGAGTGAACGAAGGACAAAACCACGAGCACGAGAGGCTTTAAAATCCGGGCAATCCTGGACAAAAACACAAAACACAAAACACGAGAAAGGTTGAGGCGAGCCTCCTCACAACACACTTATTCATTACTATTATATTAGGATAAGCATAGGTTGCCACCCACAAAGCGCTTGTTTTAGGTCACTAAGCTTGACCCGTCCCCGAATTTAGTTGTCCTTAGGGAAGGTTTGGAGATCCGGGATAACCATCGGTGGTATGTCTCCTCCAAAGTAGTTCTTGAGTCTATGACCATTCACCTTGAAATTTGGCCCATCGGTTTGAGATAACTCGACGGTGCCATAAGGGAAAACTTGGGCAACGATGAACGCTCTGGTCCAACGGGTTTTAAGTTTACCCGAGAAAATCTTCAATCGAGAATTAAAAAGAAGGACTCGGTCACCAAAGTTGAAAACGCGGTTTCTTGATTTTGGAGTCGTGGATCTTCTTTGTCTTCTCTTTGTAAATCAAAGAGTTCTCGTAGGCTTGATCATGAAGTTCATTTAATTCATTGAGTTGAACTTTTCGGTGATCACCTGCAGACTTAAGGTCAAAGTTTGCATGCTTCAAGGCCCAAGAGGCTTTGTGCTCAAGCTTGATCGGTAGATGACTTGCCTTTCCATACACGAGCTTGTAAGGAGTACACCCGATGGGTGTTTTGAAAGCTGTACGGAAGGCCCATAGTGTGTCATCTAATTTATCCGACCAAGAGGCACGGTTCTCGCCTACGATCCTTTCCAAGATTCTTTTCAAACATGGTTGGAGACTTCCACTTGCCCACTAGTTTGTGGGTGATATGTGGTAGTAAGACGATGAGTGACACCGTACTTAAGCATGACCTTTGCGAATTGGTCATTGCAAAAGTGTGTACCGCGATAACTAATGATAGCGCGGGGAGTTCTAAACCGAGCAAAGAGAGATTTTAAAAATTTAACAACAACTCGGGCGTCGTTAGTGAGGAGCGCTTTCGCTTCAACCCATTTAGACAAGTAATCGACCGCCACGAATATATACTTGTTCCCTCGTGAAGACGGGAATGACCCTATAAAATCGATACCCCAAATGTCAAAAATCTCGCAAACTTGGATGGCATTTTGGGGCATTTCATCTTTCTGCGAGATTTTCCCGTGACGTTGACAAGAGTCATAAGTTTAACCAAGTCATGGGCATCACGATAAATTGTGGACCAATAGAAACTAAAGTCAAACACCTTTTTGGCGGTGTAGCTTGGGCCATGATGTCCCCCGGTGGGTCCATTGTAGCAAGCCTTAAGAATATCAATGGCTTCTTGGCCGTGAACACACCGTCGGATGACTTGATCCGCACAGTTTTTAAACAGGAAGGGGTCGTCCCAAAAGTAATGCTTCATGTCTTTGAAGAATTTGTTCTTTTGTTGGGACGACATCCCTTAACAACAAAGTTCCCCGCATGGTAATTAGAAAAATCGGCAAACCATGGGGTACTAGAATCACCACGAAAAGATACCATACTAAGTGTTTCGAGAGAAAACGTTTCATTTATTTCCTTTTTCTCGAGAACACTTTGATGAGGATTCTCTAATCGAGAAAGATGGTCGGTGATATGTGTGAAAACACATATCCGTTTTATGTCAAAACCGCGGGTGATCACCGAAAGCTTCAGCTGAATGAACTTAATGAGCTTCGTGATCAAGCTTATGAGAATTCTTTGATTTATAAAGAGAAGACGAAGAAGCTTCACGACTCAAAGATCAAAAACCGCATTTTCAATGTTGGTGATCGAGTCTTGCTTTTCAACTCTCGTCTAAAGATATTCTCAGGAAAGCTTAAAACTCGTTGGTCAGGACCTTTCACCATCACCAAAGTTTTTCCATACGGAACCATTGAGTTATCTCAACCTGATGGTCCAAACTTTAAGGTAAATGGTCATCGTGTGAAGCATTACTTCAGAGGGGACTTACCACCCAAGGTAGTCCAGGATCTCCACACTCTCCCTAAGGACGAATGAATTCAGGGATCGAGTCAAGCTATGTGACTCGGTTACCAAAAACAAAGCGCTTCGTGGGAGGCACCCCATGCTTATCCATTTTCCATTTTTTTTCTAATGTGTTGTGAGGAGGCTTGTACTCTTCCGTTCTTTGTGTTTGTTGTTTGTACTTGTGATTGTTTGCAGGATTGATCCCAAATTTTCTGAAGACTCTCGTGTTCGGTGTTTTGTCCCGGTCCACTCGAGCTTCCTAGCCTTTGCTTGCCATTAGTTTGGGGAAATCCGATATCCTAAAGATTATTATCGACTAACATTTATCTTGTAGCACACTTAATAACGGCGTTAAGATTTTTGGTCATACTTTCTCATAGTTTGAGTTATGCATTCGACCTGTTAGAGTTCTAGTATGGGGTTTTTAAGTCTTAGGCTAGGAAACATTGAGGACAATGTTTGATTTTAGTATGGGGTAGTATATCTTCGATATTATCTTACCTACTTTTACCCGTTGTTCTCACGTACCCCGTTTTCCCACAAAATTTTCAAAAATATGAAAAAATTTAAAATATTTCAAAAATAAATAATTGTTTTTGTCACAATTTTGAATTTCTTGCTGGGTAAGAATAAGAGTAAATTTGCCCTATCGAACGTGTTGAGCCCCCTCTAGCTTGTTCCTTTAACCTTTTAGGCTAACGTTCGCAATATTCCGAAGGAACATAAAAATGATAGAGTTAATTATGAGTAGGATGCTAAACAAGGATTATTTGGAATCCTAAGAGCAATGTAATGTAACTTGGTTCCTTTTTCTCCCCATGCTCTTACCAGATTAATATACGTGCTGTTTTTGGAGATTAAACTTAAATCAACAAATTTTTATGTAATATATAGCAAAAAATTTCGTCTTAGTTCAAATTTATACTTGAATTTTTTTGAAAAGAAGTCTTCTTTAATATATATATATATATATATATGATAAAGAAAACAAAAATAGAATCATAATAATAAAAGCTGTGGGCTGATAAAAGTTTACTACCTCTTGCTGGCTCATACCGATGTGGTAGTCTTCTAAAAGAAAGCCCATAGTAAAATAAAGATCCGAGACTGATAAAAGTTTGCTGCATCTTACCGGCCACAACCGATTGGTTTCAGGCTTCTAAAGGTCAGGTTACAATTGCATATATATCTAAATAATTAATGTGAATTAATCAATTGACTTCTTTTGTTAAATTCAAATATTCTTTTGCACTTTGACTATTCTAATTTAATAAGCTATGAATAACCCGGGAAAACCTGAGAGTTTTTGAACCTAAGGTTCCGTGAGCCCGATACTAGTCTCTTGTGGGTTTCAAAAGCCTGGTCACAAATTAGCCGTAAAGGATGGGATGTGCCGAGACGAAAGCCTACATGGGATGATCTCGCCTTAAAACTCTTTATTCTAATGTGGAACGTAAAAGAATAGTATGTCTGCAAAAAGTTGATGCATGGTAGAAATTCGAGATAGCACAATCACTTAAGATAATAAATGTCGGGAGTAAAAAGTTCACAAGTTGCAAATATGAGTAGTTTACCATCCTTTACTAAATTTAGCTGTGATTTTGTTTTAAAACAACATGGTTTGGATAAGTGAAAAGTCCGGGAACTGAAGAATTTTATATCCATTTTGGGGCATTCTCATTCTCAGATACGTGAAATGCTTCTGTTTTATGATCCCTAATAGCTATGAAAATAACGAAAGTCGAAATGATCTCAGTTCTTATTATAAAAATAAAAAAAATGGAAAACAGGGTGTTTTATAACTTGTGACTTCTTAATTCTCCCCATAAATAACTTTACTACTTTTTAAAGGATTAGTTTGGGGAGGTTTTGAGGTATTTGGTTATAGAGGCACGAAATATTGTGTGGAGACACACGCAATCGCCTAGTTGTGGAATTTTGATATGGTGTAAAACACAGTATCTATTTTATATCAAAATAGGCCCCTAAAAAGAACAAAAAAAAAAAATTGGTGCTTAAAATGCTTGAATACTGCTTGTTTTGTCTTTATGATTGTGGTAGTGAGGATTTGCAAAAAGCTCAGAGAACGGATTAAAACCAACCGGGCAAACACGAACACGGAACTGAAGAGCACGCAAAAGAGCAGGGAGAAAGTTTTATCAAAGTATAAAGAATGGTCAACTCAAGACAACCTTTGGTCAACCTAAGTCCAAACCACTAAAAATGCAAAATCCCAAATTACCAAACCATCTCTCATAGTTCACAAAAATTCTTAAAAGGCCCTTAAAAAGCCCTAAACGTGTTAACTTCTATCAATAGAAGTTAACACTCGTTAACTTTTTATATATAGCAAACCCAACACCAAAGCCCGAGCCCATTCAGGCCCAAAACATTTATAAATTTACCCAAGTCATCCCCAGGTCAAAAAGAAAGTCAAAACCCCCCTTTCAGTTAAAAAATAAGCGGGAAAAAACGTTGTTACTGTTCACTTTCTTCTTCGCGTTTAACCTACGTGAAAACAAGGGGCAAATCACAATTGACCATGTGGCAAGCTATTTCAAGGGTCCAAGTACACGTTGGCAGGGTAAAACGTCACCAAGCACTCTTATTGGTGGAGACCCAAGAAAGAATGACACGGTGGACATGAAAGAAGTACAAGGAAATAGAGCTTATACACTTGAGGTACTCACAAATGATTTTTGTGCTATATCACTCACAGAAGTAACACAAAGGTGTCACATCATGGATTGCCACGTTGGCAATCCGTGTGAGCAATGAAGTGATCCAACGGCTCTAAATGATGATCCAATGATTGAAGAGTGATCAAGGGCCAAGAAAAGAGAGAGCGTGTAACAAACCTGCACCTGGAAGCTTCTTATTCGGGCTATAAATAAGACTTTCACTCACACACACAAGGGCACCTTTTATTTTTTAGCTTAGCTTTTAAATTTCTAGCTTAAATAATGTTTAGTTTTTAATCCAGCTTTTGTAATTCAATATTTGTAATCTCATTTTCAGCTTAATGTAATTAAGTTTTTAGTTAATAAAAGTTCCTTTTTCTTAAGCACAATCTGTCATAAGATCTTTCATTCTCTTAAGTCACCTACTGTTTGATAAGTTTCTCACAAGCTCTCACAAGCTCATATAAGCTCATCTAAGTCTCTAAGCTTAGATTTAAGCTAAATCAATCATCCAATCTAATTAAACCTTAAAATCAGATAAGTACCTTTGCTAAATGGACTTTGGACAATTGGAAGGGAAGCTAACAATGGAAGAGCTTCCAAGGACTTTTACTAGCTTATCATTGATAAGCTAGAGCTGTTGATAAGCTCTTTGAGCACATTGATCCTTTGTTTAGCTAAGGATAATTGTAAGTCCTCTTTTATTTTTTTCCTTTTTAAAAATACTTAGTTTAGTTTTGCTTATTTGCTTATCTAGTAGCTTAATTGTGCTTATCTCAATCTATTTGTGCTTATTGATCATCTGTTTTTAGTTAATATAGCTTAGATCTTAGTTTTGTTTAAATTGTCATAAAATCATATAAAAAACCAAAAATATTAGCTTAATTAGTATAGCTTATTGTTTATTGCTTATTTTATGCTTAGGATTGCTTATTAGTCTTGTTATAAGTTGTTCATTGTCTGGTTATTAAGTCTTGAGCCCTTAATTGAAATTTCATTTGCTTAATTGAATGTCATGTATGTTAAAGTAGTGTTTGGATTAGCTGAGTTTGACCTCAAAAAGTCAAAGGAAATTGATGATGACTTTTGAATCAGTTAAGTAATCATATAAAATCATTTTGTGAAGTGAAATCATAGATTAATTTTCAACTTTGAAAAAGTTTTAGTGAAAACTATTGGATTTTGCACCAGGGGAGGTTATTGCTTTAAGCTAGCTAGTTAGTTTTTGATCCAAGCTTGTCTAAGCTTGGAATTTGGTTGCTAAGTGATAAGACACACTCAATTAGAGTGTGTATTGCAGGCTTGACCTATTTGGTCACCTACAAATTTGGTTTTGCCTATTTACCAAGTGCATCAGATAGGGTCTATTGTAGTTCCCAACTGCAGTTTTTTTAATCACATTCAAGTTAGCTTAAGAAGCTTTTAGCCTTTAAAACTCAGTAGGCTTTAGGTTTACATACTAGTAATTTATGTTTAAAACTTGTCTTTAAATTTCTAGCTTGTTTACTAGGGTAAATTAGCTTTTCAATTTCATAAAAATTCTTAAAAAACCAAAAACAGTAGTAAGTCATTTTTAGCTTCTAACTTTAGAATTTTAGCTTATAGGATTAGTTTTTATGAATTAGATTTATAGCTTATATCTAGGTTGTTAAGTTTTTATAAGCTCAGGTGTTGTAGTGACTTATTGTGCATTTTAGCTTATTTAGTTTTTGAGTTTTTAGTGTTTGTTTCTGAGTTTGCCTTTTAGGACCTTAATTTCAATAGGCTTTTAGTTTAATTAGGTTAATTAGCTTATTAGACTTAGCTTCTAGACACTATAGGCTTTCTAAATTAGCTTTTGTTTTTAAAAATAGTGCTTATTTGAGGGCTGTGTGCTTATTTTAGTAAAATTCAGTTTTTAAGCTTTCAAAAGCCTACTTCCTGTAACAGCCTATTTCACAAGCTCTTTCTAATAAGCTCTTTTTATTTTTAACTTTTTTAAAAAGCATTTTCTTATAACATTTAAGCTACTCTTTCAGAAAAGTCAAGTTGCAGTTACTAAGGTGCTTAATTGAGAGCTTAATTTTAAACTCAAAAGTTGCCTTAAGGTCTGTTTGGTTGTGGGGTATGCATAAGTGCTTATTGTGCTTTCTCAACTTATGGCTTATGTATTTGTGCTCATTTCTGTCATAATAAGCTCATTAGGTTAAAATTAGCTTGTTAGTTGCTTAGCTTTTCATTAGGATAGCTTATTGTGACTTTTAGGCTTAATTAGTTTAAGTGAAAAAACCAAAAAGCTTAGTTTGAGTTTCTGTCAAGTTTAAGCTGTTCTATTAGCTTATTTAGGGCTTTTCAATAAAAGTTGCTTTTATTAAAAATGCTTATTTTTAGCTTGTTAACAACTTTGCTTTTATAAGTTTTTGAAAAAAGGGAAAATGGAAGTCGGGGGTGAGCAAGACTCGAACCCCCGACCTCAACACTCTCAACCATTATAACACATACACTACCACTGCGCCCTTGGGTCTTGTTCATTAGACTCTCACACCATTTATTCTTTATACACATTTAGACCTAAATAGCCTTATAAGCTGTTATAGCTTATTTCGTGGCTTATTTGATAAGCTGTGTTTATAAGCTTATTTTTCCTAGGTTTTAAGTAGTATAAACTATTTTCTGTAATTTTTCTAGAATTTTTATAGTTCGTTTAGTATTTTTAAACATTTATTTTCATTAAAAACTTTAAAAAATCATAAAAAATAGAAAAATAATCAAAAAAATATAAATCTTTTTTAGAAAAATTTCTTTTATCATAAAGTTCATAGGAAAATTAGTTTTGCTTTCGTAGAGTCTAATTTGCAAAATTTTGTTTTTTTAAAGAACGGGATTCGTTCCCGTTCTCGTTTTTCGTGTTTTAACGCTCATTTTAACTCAGTTTTTGTTCTAGTTTTCTTTAAACTTACTTATTAGTCAAATAGAGTTCATTTAAAAAGAAAATTTTAAGTTAGGTTTATTTTTAGAAATTTAGGGTTTTTGACCTCCGTTTAGGGGTCCCGTTTTGCGTTTTTAGTTAAATTTTGATTTCCAGTTATTCGTCGTCATGCTTAATTGTTAGAGTTTGTTAATTTTAATTTTTAAAAAAGTAGATAATCAAATCAATCTTTGTTTCTAATTCAAATCATTGTCCGAGCATCAAACGTGGTTTCAATTTCACAAGTCGTTGGGGGATAACGACCCGGGAATCATACTTCCCGGTTTATATACGTATTATATTATATATATTTGTGAAGATTTTCCTTTTTACCTTTGTCCTCAAGGGTAATTTGGTAATTTTCCATCATATTATATTTTATTATTACGTATATATAGATTCTGACGAATCAATTTTTGGCGCCGCGTGAATCTCTTCTTGCATGGGCTTGAAACCAGAGCAATATTCAGTTATTGCGATTTGAAGTTCTTTGGTTCGCCTTTTGAAAATACAGAGTTATACAAGCACCACAAGGCATAGGTTGCTAGTTGTTTTCTGGTGGTAAACGATTCGAGAGGGATTGCACAATAATTTTATGCTAGCGGGTGGATTTTGCTCCCACTTTCTCGAGATGATGAAAGTGTTGAGAGACATACAGAAGATTCAGTTGAACTATGACTCCCGGATGATGTGCTCAGGACCTGGGTTACGGCGCAAACAGTTATTGAAGAGTGATCATTGTCAATAGTGAGAAAAAGGATTGTCTTCCATGATAGTAGATTCAGCGTTGTGCAACAGCCTTGATGTAAGCTTGGAGATTGTAAATGCCGAAGATGGACGGTTGTAAATGACTTGGAGGAAGGTGCATCGCTTTATCAATGGTAGTTAGATGAAGGTTGTACCGGTTGAGTTGTACTTGAAAAAACTTGAACTGTTTGGTGCAGGGAAAACCTGGTCTCTCTTCAACACGAGGAGGGTTTCAGGTATTTATCGACGGTGTTGGAATAATATTCTCCAGATCTTTATTGTGGGGGTACATAAGGAGATGCAGGAACCGGATTTGGTTACGAGACCCTGAACGTATCTATCCAGGCAGTCAGAAAGTAGGGCGGGTCTTTGTACTTGAGTTGAAATGAGCCCTTTTGCTAAGTCGCTCATCGAATTGTACGTGAATAGTTTCCATAATAAGACCGTGGTTCTTTTGTAGTAGATTCTTTACCCTTTTTGCTAGGTGCTTAACCAACGATATTCCTATTATCAGCATGTTGGATTGTAATTTTCCAAGATCTTCACGCTTGTCATTTGTTTGGGTAAACAAAGAGCACCCAAAGACTCTAAAAGTAAGATCAGGCTTCTTGTTTCATGCACCTGCTCACATGGGTGTTTTGCACAGATTTTCCTAGACGAGTGTGAATAAAGGGACGGGTTTGGTAATGTAACACGCAATACACCACAGCTTCTGCCCATAGAAAACTCGGGGCCTTAGAATAGATCAGCATTTTGTTCATAGACAGCTCATACAAGTGTACGGTTCCGTCTTTCGACAACGTCGTTCTGCTGTGGAGTCCTCGGAACTGTCTTTTGATGAAAAATGCCGACACGTTCATAATAATCAGTCAAATCTTTATTGACAAATTCTGTGCCATTATCGGTACGGATGTTTCTAACAGTTTTGTTGAGACCGACTTGTATTTGCTTCAGAAATTTGATGACAACCTCTGGGGTCTCATCTTTCGATCTCAAAAACTTAACCCAAGTAAACCGCGAATAATCATCAACAATAACTAAGATGTATTTCTTCCCATTAATTGTTTGAACTCGCATTGGTCCACATAAATCCATATGAAGGGTATTAAGAACTTCCAAGTTGGTGTTTTCAGTTTTGGGTTTGTGGGTATGTTTTTTGCTCTTTCCTAGTTGACACGCGGAGCAGAGATGATCTTTCTCAAACTTCAATCTAGGTAAGCCTCGAACTAAATCTTTTCTTGCAAGGTCATTGATGGTACCGAAGTTCAAGTGGTTTAAACGCCGATGCCACAACCATGATTTGTTCTTGGAGGCTTTGGACAACAAGCAAATTGGAGAGGACTTCAACATGTCTTCAATCGAGATAGTGTACAAATTAGAACCACGAGAACCTTTAATTAATTCAACACCATCCGTATCTCGAACGTAGCAAGAATGCTTCCTGAAGGCAACTTCTAGATCCGAGTCACAAAATTGACCGACAGAAAACAGATTGTGTCCCAGTCCTTCCACATAGTATACCCTGGAGATCACACTTTCACCAATAACGTAGTCTCCATAACCCATGATAGCACCAAAGTGGTCATTCCCGAATCTAACCGTCCCGATGAACTTTTTCACAAAATTCCTGAGCCGCGAGCGATCCCCTGTCATATGTTTTGAACAGCCTGAGTCCAAATACCAAAGGACGATCTGTACGACCTGCATTTGAAAACAGACGAAGATGGAGAGTTTGGAAAGTTGGATCCCCAATTGTGGTTGGGTTCCCTCGGGTTAGCATAAGCAATCGCTGACACTTTGTTAGGTTTAGTGAGCCTAGTTAAAGGGCACTGTTCTCCTAAAGTGAATGTTCTTCCTGTGGGCATCCATTGATAACCTACAGTGGTAAGTATGTTGCCTGTTGGTTTCCATACTTGCTTGACTTGCTTAGGTTTCCAAACTTGCTTAACTTTACGCACAACATTTTTAACAGAGGGGGATGCATTCACAGAGTGCAAATAAGTAACCACACACATATCATGATTTGCAGAAATTAAGCATTTGTTACATGTTTGGCAAACAGAATGAGAATTCGAATTAATTACAATATGCTTAGAGCTAATACTAGAATCAATACGATTTGTGGTTTTCAAACTAGAATTAATTATCTTGGGGTTTTTTCTACTTTCTTCATGTTGACACTCTTAGCCAGCAAGATCCTATTTTTCTTGGTATTGCTCCTAGGCTGTGATCTGCTAGCGTCAGTGCAACTGTTTACTCTTGTAGAAGGAGGCACAGGGACATTAGTCTTCTAACAGTTCAGTTGCTCTACAGGTTTGTGTATGTTATTTTTTGACATTGCACATTGTTCCTCAAAAGTGACTTACTTTTTCTTAGGTAAAGAGGTAGAAGCATGCTTGTTATCTCGTGTATTTAAGGCTTTTG
This sequence comes from Tanacetum coccineum, assembly GCA_026074375.1. Classification (NCBI taxonomy): domain Eukaryota; kingdom Viridiplantae; phylum Streptophyta; class Magnoliopsida; order Asterales; family Asteraceae; genus Tanacetum; species Tanacetum coccineum. The sequence goes on along the minus strand of BQNB010054697.1, from coordinate 20,365 downwards.
GACAAATGACAATCACATATTCTAACAATTCCTGAGAGTGTTTAGTGTAACGGCAAGCTGATGCAAGTGAGCTATCTAATTTGGCTTTCCCTACTACGAGCTCGGCGAAGGGTTTCTAACACTTTCCTTAAGGTGTTTGAGATAAACTAATCAATTCCCTATTGTTCCTAGTACGAGCAGGAGGGGAGACTGCTAATTTCAACATCTATAGCATACGTTGCCTGGTGCAAGAACTTTTGTTTTACAGTCCTTATTGACACATGACAGCTTATTCTGTATTTGGACCTTTAGACTCTCATTTTCAGTTAATAGGGCAGTTGTCTGTTCTAGATGCTTAGCACGTATGATCTTAATAGAATCATACAAATCCTTGTAATGCTGCTTAATCTTTCCATTTTCTTCCCTAAAAAGCTTATTTTGTTCTTGAAGAACATTGATTTTTTTAGTTAATTGAGTGATCTGAAAGTCTAAGGTCCTGAAATCAAGTGTACGGTCTGCTTCACTACGGGTTTCATTCAATTGAGAGATTTGCATTCTCAATTTTTTTATGGCGTTGTCTTTTCCTTGAATTGAGGCTTTCATCTTTTCGATTACAAAAACTGAGTCAAAATCAGGAACATCTCGAGTGGGTAGAGATGTGTCGTTTCCAAAACTTGCTTTAAGATTTTGATATTTTAACTGCAGATTTAAATAACTTACCTCAAGATTGGAAAACCGTTTTATTAACTCATCATGATTATCCTTTTGAATCTTATCACGTAAATTAGAAAGCTCAACTTCAAGTTCCAGACAACGTGCTTTAAGACTGGTGTGGGCATCATGCATTTCAGTAAAACTAGATACATTAAGCTCAAAATTCGTTGCAACATGAAACACATCTTTGAACAAGCAATCAGCAATTAAATTATCATTTGCAATAAGAAGATTTTTCCGCTCAATCTCATCATGCTTCTTATCTACAACGTGTTGGTCAACCTCAGCTTCCAACTCTTCAAAAATTTCTTTCATTTATTTAACTTCTTTTGTTAGGCCTTTTGAATGCCCTTAAAATGTTCTTTAAGTATTTGACAAAAGGTAATGTAACCCTCAGAAAGAAAACATGCCTTAGTTTAGTTCAAAACCCATTTTCCCTTTAGTGAGCCCCCGTGGTGTAATTCTATTTGTTATAGGTTTTTTCAATGTCCGAAAGAGTTTGTATTAGTGCAAAAATGTTACTTTTATTACTTGATCTTTGTTGGGAAGCACCCTTGGGACAAGCGTGCAAGTGTAATTTGGGCGGAGACACTATCATGCTTGGTTGGTCTTGATGGCAGTGGTCTGCTCTTTAAGAGCATTTGCTATCATCTTGATGAATAGACTTGAGACGCAAAATATTCTCGGGGTCTAATATGTTTTTTTGTGGTGTGAAGGTCGCTAATAATTCTCTTTCGAGTAATCAGGTGGTGCAATTTTAACCTTATGAGTCACACACTCAGGGTCTTTCATTTTTCATGCATTTTTCTCCTAGTGGTTTCAGCTATCTCTAGGGTATCCTCTGTGTTGTGCACTATAGCTGGGACATGATTGTTTTTGACAATTTCATAACCATTATATAGAGCAGGCTGAACTTGCTTTGCACGGGTGAGGCATAAGGGGTTCTTGTAACCAATAGCTACCTTATTCAGTTCATTATAATAGGGCTTTGGTTTACACAACATGTGAACTACTGGTCATGTTTGTATAATCTATCCTCGACCTTTTTTTTAACGCTTTCATGTCTAAAAATTCTTCAAGGTATTTGTTTTCTTTCTGTTTAAAATCCTTTTTCAAAGACCTAAATTCTTCTACCATTGACTTGTTATGGTTGATGGTAGAAGCAAGTTGCAATTTTACAGAATGAAGTTCCTTTTTCAAATTTTCTTCCTTAATGTTACGGTCAGTGATAACTATTCTTAATTGTTCATCAATCTTTTGTTCTCTTTCTGTTAATTCAAACCTGGCCCGTCTTTCATACAGTTCAACTTGTTCCTTATAAGTTTCAAGTTCAGCAGTTAGTGAATTATCAACTACTATGTTCCGTGTTGTTTTAAAGACAGATTAGGCATGAGGTTCATACATATCATTATATATCATGTATGCATCATTTGGAACAGAAGATACATTGCTTTGTACAACTAGCACTGCGTTGTCCTTTACATACAGAATCATATTACTATCACTCGTATAATCGGCATGTAAGTCAACAACGTAGTTTGGTTATACATCATCATGCATACCGTGTTCTTCATGATGTTCACAAACAGCATCATGATATTGATCATGGTCGTGTACCTCAGATAGAATGTCTGAATCATACGATGGACTGGCTTCATCATAAATAGGATCACAAATTCATTCAAGATTTTGCTTTCACACATAAGTAGAGCCTAGCATCAACAATTGTTGTCCTCAATTAATTGAGGTCCCACACGAAGGAAAAAGTGACAAGAGAAGTAAGGTTTGCCGAATTCACTCACATCCACCTAAAATACAAAACTAGACTCTACTTCAAACATAGTTTATTCTAACAAGCGTGTTAGCATTTCTACATGAGTAAAACTTTCTACTAGTGCCTTGCAGATCACATCCTTCGGCCTACCAGTAAATTGATAGGAATCTGCAACACCAGTAGTAAATCGAAGAATAAGTAGAAAGCCACACCCTAGGAGTGTTTAAAAATCTAGGTTTGAATAAAAGGAATGGTACAGATAAAGTTAATGGATCTGCGGTTGTGCAGAAATCACAAGAAACAAGATAATTCTCATTAAGTCTGTATTAATCGTGCTAATAGCATGTCCTTTCTGAAAATAATGTTTTCTAATTCTAAGAATGATGTGAAAATCTCGTGCTAAACCAAGAAGAAAAATCTTAAGAAAGAATATTTGGAACCAACAGAAAAGGTGTTTACTCAGATAGATATATTGGATGACCTTACCGGTCGACCTTCACTATTGTAGCGAAATGCCTTGCCCTTTAACTAGGAATTACCATCTACAAATGAAGTGCCTCTAGGAAACCAATAGTTCTAGACCTCAGGATTCACCCAAACATGTGGTTAAATTTGTATACTCAAGGAAACCTAGGAAGAATAAGAATATTGAATTCCGATAGCACAACTAAGGTTTAAAACCAATGCTGCTAACAACAGGAACCCAGCAACTCTTGGGATTCTACAATAAAACCAATTTTCCATCTACATCCTTTGAATGAATGCAGGTCCGTCCCAAATCGTCCTCTGGTATTTGATTCTGGTTGCCTCGAAGCACATGACAGGAGATCGCTCTCAGCCTCATCCAATTTTTCATCAATAATTTCTGGGTACAGTCAATTTCGGAATGATCAAGTTTGACAAGATAATGAGGGTTTTTAGAGATTAACAATTGGAAAGTACTAATTTCAAGGGTTTTATTAACGTGCATGGACTTGGGCATAATTCAATTTTTCTGTGGGAACAATTATGGTTATTCCAAATCTCAAGTGGCCTTCGTCAACACACAGTGCTCAGTTCGTAATCTAGATGTGTTTGATTCATTGATGGGATCTGCGAGGGGATAATCCTTTAACACTCTCACTTGTGAATATACGGCATCCTCTCCCATTTGACTATTGTCCTAAGGCGTCCTAAAAAGCAATCTTTGGTTATGGCATCGTCGTCTATCTCTTTAAACTTGGGTTCTATCAATCATCTTGCAAGACTTGACTTGTACGAGGTCTCCTAAGCTTCAAGTTTGAGAGGAAACACTTTATGTTCCTGCATGTGCATTAGTCAAAAGTTCAAAGAAACCCCCAAAACCCAAATCTGAGGACAAACAAATCAAGAAAAACTCTAATATGTTCAGAATTTCTTTATGGAATCTGTGTGGGCCAATGCGTGGTCGCTAGTAATCAAATGGAAAGAAGTACATCCTCTTTATTGTTGACACTACTCTCGAATTTACATGGTAAAAATGTTTTGCGATCAACAGATGAGGCTTCCAGCCTTATTAAATCAACTTTTGAAGATGATCCAAGTAGGCTTAATGAAACCTTCCCCGTCGCATAGAACAGATAATTGGATCTAAGTTATGTTAAATAGACACAGCGTGCATATTTATGAGAATGTTTGGCTCTTCTCATGAAAACAGCAGTTTGCACGCTCTCCACAGTCAAACGGTGTTTGTATGAAAGATGAAATCGTACTCTAATTCGAAGCATCACTCACTATTGTTTAATTTATGCAAAAGCTTCCGTTTATTTCTATGTGGCCGAATCGGTTGCCACAGCCTCTTTTATACTAAAATCGTTCCAAGATTACGTCGTCCGTCACGTAAAACACCATATGACTTTTTACACGGCAAACCTCCCATCATCGTATCACATGTGATTGGTGCAACTTGCATACCCAACGAATGAAAGTGAGAATTGGCACAGTTTACAACAAAAGCTGATATTGGTAATTTCATTGGATATGCACCCACAAAGTAAGTATTCCGTATTTTCCAACAGACGTACCATACGATAATTGAAACCAATCCGATGGATATATGAGCTGACCATGGATGGCTTCTGAACACACAGTTTCAAGGTCACACACTTCATGAAATGACTCCTTTGTAACAATCGCAGTTCAGGACTCGTGCCAAAACCCTCCTTCTCCATACCATTCGTACCACCTTCGAGATCTGACTGAATTTGTTGTTTTCAACCAATGTTTGATGAGTCACTAATCCCACTCCTTATGTTTGATATATCAAGCACCAGAAGGCACTTGCTCCTATACCTTAGCATATTTGACCCTGAACATGAACATGCCTGTATAACTGGGTCTTTCACCTTCCTCAACTACAGTTGAAGAAGATGCACCATGCACCAATAACCACTCCTACAACACGAAGAAACTCAAACTCCATTCTTCTCATGATGTGAAGAAGATAATCATGATATTGAAGTCGCACATATTGGGTAATGATCCTACTTTAGCATTCCAAATTCAGAAAGTATACTTTCTGATCATCCTCCATCATCAGAATGTTTAATTCATACAATTGTGCCATCCCGATCACCAAGTTTCTGAACACAATACAATGGATTGAAGATACACCCACATTGAGAATATAATCGTGCTTCTGGAACAGGACCAGTTTTCCCACACGATTCAACTCCATGCAAAACAAACCTTATTTCTACTATTATGATGCACTTTCTAACATCAGTCGAACCATAACAACAAAGAACATTTTAACCCAAGCATGTTGGAATGAAGCTATGCAAGAGAACTTCAAGAATTTGAACGTCAGGAGGTTTGGGGACTTGTTCCTCTCCTGACAAAGCATTTGTCAAATTCTCTTAAGTAGATCTATAAGGTTAAACTTGATGAGTTAGGAGGTATTCTGAAAAAAATAAGGCTCGTTGGTCGCTCGGTTATCGCCCAAGAAAAGGGTATCAGATATACGAGAGAGTCAATCGCTCCGGTTGCAAGATTAGAGGCTAATAACGAATTTATATCTACAGCATTTTCTGCTCCAACAATGAAACATGGTCCTCTATCAAATTGATGTGAATACTGCGTTCTGATGGTAATCTTCGAGAAGAAGTTTTATGTTTAGACCAACCTTACGTGTATTTGTGATCAGACCAAACCTAAACTATGTATCCAAGCTTAAGATAGCTCTTTATGGTTGAAACAACTCCACGGTTCTTGTTATGATATGTTGTCTTCATTCCAGATATCCAATACTTCCTCCAAAAGGCCTCAGTGGATCCTACTCTGTTCAACGTAGAGAAGCAATGAACTTATTCTGGTACAATCTATGTCGATGATATTAACTTTGATGCATCTACTCCTGAACTGTGTGATCCTATACGCATAAAATAATGTGTATTCAAAATGAAGATGTCGATGATGGTAAAATCTCATTTTTTCCATAAGGAACCTACAGATTTTCCTCAAAGTCCCAGAGGCATCTTCATAAACCAATTCTAGAATCTGCTCCTTGAATCACTTAAGAAATATGGCTATGAATCTTGTGACCCAGTGGATACTCCCATGGTGGAAAGTCCAAACCTAGATGAGGAATAAAGAAGGTGAAAAGTTTGTAGACCATCACACTATTCGTGGTATGATTGGCTCCCTCATTTTATGCTTACAGCCAGTAAACCTGACCTACAAGTTTCCTATATGCATTGTGCTCAGGTACAGGCTCGGCCTACCGAAAAGCACCTAAGCAGTAAAAAGATCTTTCGGTATCTAAAAGGAACCGTACCCGGGGTTTTTTGGTATCCGAAGATTCTTCTTTGCCCAACAGCATTATGCAGATGATGGATCATGCAGGATTGTCAAGAATACACGCCGTAGTACATCTGGCATATACAACTTATATGGGTGGATAGACGTGTAAGCTGGTCGTCTAAAAGGCAGAAAAGCCGCTGCGATAAGTCCAGTACGAAAGCAGAATATATTGCTTTGACCCGGTTTGTTGTGCTCAAGTCCTTTGGAAGAAGATCACAACTTACCGACTATGCTTTAGATTCAAATAAATTTCCAATGACTTTGATAACAAAAGCGCAATTGCCTTATTGCAGCAAACAATGTTCAACATTCCAGATCAAGCAATAAAGACATCAGGTATCACTTCATCAAAAGAGCAGGTTTGAGAATGGTGTGATCGAACTTTTAGACTTTTGTCAATACGGAATATCAATTGGCGGAGCATCTTCACTAAAGCTCTTGGCCGAGAAAGAATTGAAATTTCTTATCAACAACTGGAAGCGGAGTTTTACGCCGGATACTCTAAAACAATTGGCAGATGAAGTTGATGATTAATGTGGTAAGTACCTATACACATAACTGTACAATAAGTAAATACTTAAAATCAGAAAAACACAAAAACATTTTTTAATTTTTTATTCATTATAAAAATTTTTATAAAAACAAAGAGAAGGAATAATAAAATCAAAAAACAAAAAGATTTTTTTTTTTTTTTTTTTATTTTTTTTTTTTTCTTTTTTTTTTTTTTTTTTTTTTTTTTTTTTTTTTTTTCTTTATATATAAACTTTTCAAAAACAAAATTCAAAATTAAAAATAGAAAAAATCAAAAAGGAAGTTTTTACAATGGCATGTCTTCTGAAATCGATAACATTTACGGTCTTAGAAATGTCATTTAACAAATGATACAAGCTTAAAATGAATTCGAGCAGAAAGTTTCAAATGTATTCAAAACATGCCAAATGGTTTTTCTATTATTTCAGAAAGTAACCCGCTTTTCTCTTTAGGAAAACAAGTCGTCTAAATCGACAGTTTTTCTAACAACGAATATATTCTCGGATCATTGACCTACTTTAATGACCATGCAAAGTCATGTGATTACTTTGCATCACAACCCGTGCTTCCTATACCATAATGTACGTTACAGTGCCTCAAGTTGAATAAATAAGAGAAATCGTATTTTTATCTTGGTTGTTTTGTTGTTTTGTCACATACAAATCCATTCCATCATCTTGAAAAAAAATTTTCAAGTGATACATTTGACTTCTCAAACAATGTCTACAGCTCTTTTTAAATAGAAAAAGGGTCAATGTTTGAGGGGTAGAGAAATGACAAAAATTTCTTTGTCATGATCAAAATGAGCTGTCCCAAAGGGAAAAATGATTTTCAAACGATAACGTAATATCTCATGATAATAAAGGTTAATTAAAGTTTTTTAACTCGATTGGGCCTTATGTTTTACTTGTTTTTATGCCATTTTAGGGAGTAGTTTGCTAAATTATGTCTATAGGTATGAAGTATAAAACTTAATGACGCATGTGTCATTTGTTTAACTTGAATAAACCTTATAAAACCAATTTGCAAGATTAATAAGTAGTGTTTAAGATGAGGGGCCATATGTGTCAAAGATAAAATTGGTTTTTTTTAACACTTACACACCCCACCCGTATCCATCACTGTTCACACAATACACACACACTCAAACACACACACACGAACTCACACTCAAATCGCACCCCTTTTAATTCTTCTTATCAAGATCCAATCAGATTAAGGTACTCTTAATAATTCGTTCCATACACTTCTATACGATCATATCCTATTCGAATTTGTGCTTCCATGTGATTGTTTGGTCTCGATTCAACCCTAACTTCAAAAAATTAGGGTTTCATACAAAATCGAAAGCAAGATAAATCTCGAATTGAATGAGCCCGTTTTACTTAGATAGGTTGTATAGGAAAAATATACTTACAGTTTGTTATTAGTTTTAATTTCAAATGTATACTATTGATTGATTTTGTGTGGCTGTAGAAAAATAAGTAGTTTGTTCTATATGTAGTAGTGTGTTAGGGAGTTAATGGTGTGGATACCCATAAGATGTTATATAATGTTCATCTTATCTAGTGATTAGTTCATTGTTTCCCTTCTCGAAGTGTCTGTGTAAATTGTTGCTCGATATATACTTAACTCAGTATGGACCGATCGAGTCAAAGATGATTGAACTAGTGTTATCTAACATGGACCGAACGAGTGTCTAAATGTGAGGGCCGAACGAGTGACTTTTAATACAGACCGAACGAGTGTCTAAATGTGAGTACCGATCGAGCAATTTACAAATTGGACCGAACGAGTGTCATCTAAACTGGACCGAACGAGTGACTAAAAGTGAGGGCCGAACGAGTGATTTACAATAAGGAACCCGAAACGGATACCCTAAATGTTAGGAACCGAACGAGTGACTGTTAGTAAGGACCAAACGAGCAACTCAAAGTAAGGACCGAACGAGCAACTCATAGTAAGGACCGAACGAGTGAATCTTTGTTAGGACCGATCGAGAGAGAGAAAGAGTAGACCGAACGGGGCTTGTTTTAAATGGCCGAACGATTGTTCCATTTATGAAAAACGATCAAGGTGGTTTCTTTGAGACCGAACGAGTGGAAGTTTATCAACACTTAACAAGTTTTTTTTGACAAAACACACTTAAGATCAGATTTTCTAACTAAGATTAAATTCAACAAATCTCTATTTTAAAACAGACAGAAAAACATGTTTTTTTTTTTTTTTTTTTTTTAAAAACTAATTTTTTTTCTTAACAAAACCCAGGTTAACTAAATTTATAACTTTAATTGTTATGATAAGGTGGCCTTCGTCTCAGAACTCTTTAGTCTCTCAAGGTAGATTGCTCTCCAAAAGTGCTAAAAATGTCAAAAGGTTCTACATGAATGAAAGGATAATGTGTTTCTTTAAACTGCACTCACTCTTTCTAAACAGACTCATGGAAATCCTGCAAGACAGATCAGATTGCTAAGGATGAATGCCATTGGGTGCTCCTGCTGACCGACTAAGATTGGTAAATGTAAACTCGCTTATAGTTTCGGATGTCCCACATCAAAGGAAGCAACTCTTCAGTGGGCACGATGTGTTAAAGTATCACTCCTTCCTACAAGGCATTTCCAAAGTCCCACTGCTGATGCTCCCAGAGATCTCAATGCAAGATTTTGGGCTTCTGCTTATGTTTCAAAATCTATTCTGTCAGATTATAAGATGAATAACAATAAGCACATACTCGTTCTTGAACAATTCATAAGACATTCTTCAAATTTTGGTCCAAAAGTCCGGTAAATAAGAATTTTAAGAACCACCTCTTGAAAGGAGATTCCTCGCCATTCTAGCTAGTCTTGGTCATTTTAGGAGATATAAGAAATAACGACGTTAATGTCAATACTACGCATCAACCCTGGAGATCATTTGTTGCAATCCATCAACAAATGGTCACATTAGTACACATCCATATGACAGTCTTCGACTTCTCAAGCGTCATATCTTGTGGGGTATGTACAAATACAAGAATGTTTTGATTATCAATCTTATGTAGGAAGGACTTCCTTTTCTAGATTGAGAACAAAAATTACGAAAAGGGCCACTGCGATTACTATCCTCGTTTTCACCAAGTTAGTCGATCAACTTGTCAATGGATAAAGATCCTTCAATTCCTCGAAGAAACAAGGTCAATTGGCACTATGCCAGAGATGACCCAATGTTCACTACAATTAATGTCATCTCAAGGAATGAAGACACTCAGTTTGTACGGGGCTATTTGCCAGTAGCATTAACAACGAGGACATCCTCAACTCTGAATCATACAAAGAGTATTATGCTATTGCCTTCAGGATCAAATCCTCCAAATACAAAAGAAGTAAGAATAAATTAATACAACACCAATAACTAAACAAAGCCTTCCCACTGCCCCAAAGAAAAGAAGTCTGTGAAAAAGGAAAAGCAGAAGACTACAGGTTGGAGAATTATCTCTGAGCGGATTGAAAAGAGGCTGAGCACTCAAAATAATAACAAAAAGATAGCCGTCAAGAAACTCATATCTCTCGATGCTAGTGGTTCTTGGACATATGAAGGAACTGTGTTATCACCAGGTGGTTTCCCGATGACCTTGATTATGACTCAGAGGAAAGATATCTCTTGGAATCAAGTTGACGATGATCCAAGATGAAAGAATCAAGTCACAAGATGAAGGAAGATTGCATATAAAAATGACGTTTTAAAGAGACCAACTCATGATGATGAAGATGATGATGACACATGACGATGATGAAATATCAAGATAATGATGGAAGAAGAACAGAACTGAAATCAGAAGATGTGTTGATGATTTATGTCCATCCAAAGCTCACAACTCATGAAGAGACAAATACATTGAAGAGGAAAAAACTGAGAAGAATGATTCTTTCGATCGCAACAATTCACACACCTCTCGTATTTCAACATCAGATGACGAAGAAAGTGACAATGAAGTTGAAGGAGTCGAATGTTGAAGGAGCAAAAGTCCGGATGAAGAGCTCACATATGAAGAGGATACAAGGAAATGAGGTAGTCGAAGATACCATACCGATACTTGAGAAGAGAAGGATGTATGACAGAATTGTTAAATAACCCCAGGTTTCCAAGCAACCCAGGAAATTAAAGACACTCATGTGACGCTAACTCCGGTAAATTCCTATGGTCACCATCAAGCTCGTCTGTATCATCTGTCTTTCGTCCTACCAACATGCTGAATCCAAACCAAGATAACCGGTGTTGATGGATCTTGTTTTTTGGCGACAACCATACTGAAGCACCTCTCTAATTATACTCCTATAACAGCCATCTGGAGCCATCCTCACTACACAAACCAATCGCTCCACCAACACCGTGTATCCTCTCGTCAATCAAACTCAACAACCACCAATCCTGACCCCCGGCTACTACTACAACTCCTCGCTACAAATCATCCTAACTTTGCTTCGTTTGTTTGCTTTGAATACAGACTGAAAGCATTAGAATACAACTTCTCGGAACTCAGACAAACCAATCAATCTGCCTGAATCGCTATCCTCCATTCCTAGCATCGTTTATCAATATCCTATCAAATAAAGATGCAGGAAGCAGTGGAACGTTGCAGTCCCAATTGAAGTATGACAGAAATTCGAGGAAGAGTCAACTACAGCAAATCAACAATTTCCTTGATTCAATTGATGAAGGAATGGAAAAAATTTATCAAGGAACAAGTCAAAAAAAAGGAATCCTCCAAAATTACTCCCAAAATAAGAAGTTAGTAACCTATCAACTCGAGTCCTGAGGTTCTGGTGCGATCATCAAGGAAGCCAACCCGTCCCTCAATGCTGTAGCGCAAATCTTTCAGACAAGAGCTTGAAAAAATATTAATTGACAATATGGAAGCTTAACAACTCCTAACACAGGTCCAATTAGTCAAAGGCAGCTCTACAAGGCATTAGTTGATGCGTATGAAGCCGAAAAAATCTTGTTAGATACATATGGCGATACGATCACAATAAAAAGACCTAGAGACGGTGCAGATGATGATCAAGAACCCTCCGCTGGAATAGACCGGGGGTCCAAAAGAAGAAGGTCAGGAAAAGAACCTGCTTCTACCAGTGCTCCAAGTGAAACGACAAACCACGAGTATGCAGAAAGAAAAACCATTAACAGGATCTAAACTCACAAGAAATCTGCAAGCCAATCTGCCCTGTAGAGAAACAATAGCAAACAAAAATGTCGTTTGAAGCACTTGCACACCAGAGTTTGGGAAAACAGGTGTCCTGATGAACATGCAGAGAAGAGGTCTAACATCTTCCTGACTGGATTCAACAACCTACAGGACCTACCTTCTCCTGACAAGCATGGAATAAGTCTGTTCCTGCCATTCATGAATTGTCCCAACCATGGCTAAGCAAATCTGGCACAACCCCAAGACCCTCGAGAGTCCATTCGATAACTAACCGACTCTAACATTGACATCATCGCTTTTGTGATTAACCGGCTAAATGTTCAAACTCTAACACCTGAATTGCTAGCAGGTCCAACATTTGAGCTGATGAAAGGCACATGCAAAAGTTTGACTGAACTTGAATATTTTTATGAAGAAGTCTACAAAGCTACAACCGAAAAATTAGACTGGATCAACCAGAGGTCGCCAATAACCCTCATGACTGCGCAGCCCTACCGTTAGATTTCCAAATCTCAAGTCGTCAGTTACATCCGTTTTCATCACTTCATCAATAACGACCTTGAGTACCTACGTGGTGGTGTGTCAAGCCGCAAGTACTCTACTTCAGTTACGAAGACTACGGCTGCAGATTACGGGCATATCAAATGGATAGAAGTACTTAAGTGGCCTAACTCAATTGGATCAAATTGATAGTCAAATACGACAAATCCCCTCTGGGGAATCTCACATTGGGCCATAAACGCGAAAGAACAGTTCTATGCATTTGCAACCTCAAGGGAATCAGCTCGTGAAACGTCTATTCAAAAAGAGTGATTATTTGCTGTCACAATGTGGAAATAGTCGAATGGCAAACTATGAAAGCAATCTTAAACTGGATTTACTTACGAAGGGGATGATGGACTTCTTATAAGTTCAACAGAAGGCGACTTTCCACAACTAAGGATCCAAGACATTGAAGAATATGCTACTTCTTCTCAGAGCCAGGGAAAAAAAGTGACAAACACAAATGTTGAAGACGTATTGCATTTAATGTCACCCTTAAGAATGTTTCCAAGGAAGCGTTGTCACCAGAGGCGTGTGGAAGATCTTCAATTGGGTGTTGAAAAGCTATCAAAAGAAACTCAACCCTCACAAAGCCTGACAAAGTACAGATCCAATCTAGAAGACAAACGCTTAAACACCATAACTCCGATCCAAGAGGATACATCTACGAGAACAAAACAAGACGAATAGAATTGATGCTCATTACGGAACTACACAAGATCAGCGATGTGTACACTTAGATTGAGTTCGGACTGCTCTAAAATGAACGCCTCAAGGGAATTAGAATGAAGTAATTTTGCCTAGACCTTTTTTGGAGCCAACGTGACATAGGCAAATGCAAGAGTCTAGATCCAGGCGATTGACAAGAGGCCTAAAGACAAGAGGATAATGAGGAGTTTGAGAGATTGTCGGTGTGAAAGACATACCGGGGGGTGACCTACGGCCTACTACAAAGGACCAAAATATTTATCACTATGTTTTGTTCTCATCTTAAAAAGGTCAATCCTCGAAAAGTAACCTTATCCAATGTGAATATTTCATTATAATGTAGACCTTTTTAAGTGAATAATAAGATTTGCTCGAGTAAAAATTTTCAAGAATTTCTTAGTAAATCAAAATTTTCAAATAATTGTACTCGCATCATCCTTATAAACACCCAAAAGTTGATGGGGAGCAATATATGTCCAACTGCTATCATATCTCTTTTAAGTCCCCCGAACGTTAATCAATTTAATATCCAAAATATCAAGGATTAACAATTTGGATAAGGGGAGAAAATGTGATTAACCTGGACATACTGTGTATTGACAGAGTGATCAAATAAAATGAACTCAATGCACTTCCACACCTAGCATGTACTTACGATCACTATGCAAAATTATAAGGGGAGCTTGTTAGTGATAATGAAAAAACTCTCAAAGTTAAATCTTTGATATTTATTATCAAACACTTTGAATTGAAGTTTTTCAATATTTTTTGAAGGATCGTTGATGAAATACCCAAAGACCGACCATGTTCTTAAATTTATGAAAGTTATAGGCGGTTTTAGCTTAGGTGTGTTCCATACCAAGATCCAGCCCAGAACCGAGGGATCTACCCAGGGATATCCACTAGTTTTAGTGTAGAAGTCCTTAGTTATTGATTAAAAAGTGAAAAAGTAAAAAGGGAATAATGCGACTGAGATGGAGCTAACACTGGGAACACACCCAACAAGTGGTTAGTTATGAATCTCGGTATGCATGAAGGGGTTGGAAGAATGAAAAATAAATGAAAGGATAAAGGTGGATAAATAAAGAAGCCCTCCTTACTCTAGACAGAAACCGGGTCAATACATATGCTGTCAGAAACACTCAGGTGTTGTCTGACATTGAAGACAGTCATGGACCCAGTGACGCTAAGCACAAACCCCTCCCAGCTACTCAAAGTCATAAAGACTTTGTTTCAAAACTCACAGAGATACACTCATTTCTATTGACTTTCTCACTCCGAGTTAGTTGATACTGAAAAGGTGGCACACAGGCCTCCAGCCTCCGATCACTAAAATCCATAGTGCACTATTGAGTCCTAGAGCCAAAGGAAGATTCACGATAAATCGCATTAGGACACTTGTCCAAATTATACTTGCTAATCCACAAAGTGGATTACAAGATACAGTTTAAGAGTCCCTTCGCATTAACCATTATTTTGCCAGAACATCAGAGTGAATTCATTCACAGATGAAGATGGCAATCCCTGCTTGAGGCCAAACAATCAAACAAGCTCATGTAGGTTAACTTGTGCGATTCTTTATGAATCAAACATGTGTACAAACTGGAACGAAACATGGTGCGATTCTATAAGACTCAAACTTGTTATCCCGGAAATGGATCAACGGCTGTTAATGAATTTTTGAAATGATAAACACTCTCCAGATGTGTCACAAAAACAATTTTGTTAAGTGAATACACCTGATGATTTTTTCAAACAAATTTCTATATCAATCCGGTGAGATAGTATCTCCTAGTTTCACTCTTATCGTGCTGTCTCTTTGATACTTCCATAATGAGAACTTCTGATTACTGATAATCTAATACTCATGTGTAGAAAAGATTTCATACTTCAGCTGAAATGTTTGTTCAAGAAGATTCTTCCTTAAATTGAATCTAACTGATCACAGGTCGATCCTCACATCGCGAAGTTTCTCTAACCAACCTGGAGAAATAGACAAAGCATATTCGTCCCCCTGCCTTATTGCCTAACGGTATTATGCATGCGTTATTTAAAATGTGGTGGAGTTTCCTGATTTTCACCTGTCTCAACAAATCATAGCCACATGCTCATACCCGACCGACAAACATAAAGACATCATGAAAGCTCAAGTACATGTTTCAAGACTTCCGCTACTCTGATACCACACATCTTTCTTGAAGTGTCGAAGTGTTAAAGTTAAAGAATTTCAAGAAAGATGCAACATTAAAGCTTTTCAAGAATGGTATGAGCATGTCGGTCCAGAAGTCGCAAGTCCACAAGATGGCAAAGTTTTCAAGATGGCAAAAGAGATTGTGCTTAGTTTGATGATGCTCAAAGATTCTCCAAGATCAACAATGTCCAAATACAATTCAAGAACAAGCTCAATCCAGAAGTCAATGATCACCACAACATAATTCACAAGAGAAATTCAGAGTACGAGCTAAAGACTAAAGATAAAGCATAGTATGCTAGGTTTAAAGTTTGTAAATAAAGTTGACCTATCCCTTAATCTGTTAGTACTAAACCGTCGACATGGATTCTTGAAACACAGAAACCCTAAACGACCACCGTAACCTATAGCAAGTCATAAAAAATCACAACACAAACAATCAAGCACACATATCCAAAGATCCATAAACTAAAAAAAGAAAACAAAATACCATGCACCAACGAATTTGATAGCAACAAAACCTTAGCGTAGATTCTTAAAACACTAAAACCTTGAACGATCACCACTCCTTTAAATCTAAAGTAGTTAAACCAAAGAACCAATGTGTGTGTGTTTAGATAGAGAAATCAGACACCTAATATATGGAATTATGAGTGCAGCTGTGATTAAATAGCTATGGAATTAGAGACCCAAGATAGTGGAGACCAGGTGTACAACTTGCAATGAAGGCCACAATAATCAAGTGCAGCTAATGCAAACCCATTAACCTATTATTTTAATCTTCCAAGCCGTTGGCTCAACTTGTGAACAGTGTCGGCCCAAGCCGTGGCTCTACAGTGCACCCAAGCCGACCTCCTCCCTGAAGTCGATCCTTTACCTCGGTAACTTCGCTACAGTGTCGGCTCCATCCTGACTTGGATAAATTTTATATAGTATAATTTAACTATTGATATCATGTTATATACAATATGCAAGTTTGATAGCACATAATGAGCGTTGATGAAGTTAAAATATTATGTTTTTCAAAAATATTTTTTCGGATATCGTTATATAGACTTTAAATATGAATTACATGATTCGTTGTTATAAGTACAATCGTGTGTATTTATTTTCATATCACAGTACCTCGTACCTACATTTGATATTTATATTCCCGTTAATAGTAATTTATTTGTATTTAATTTTCAAACTCATGTACGCATAGGTTAAACTCCTAAAGGGGAATAACATGAGTTGATTGTATACGTACAATCTCATGCATATTTACATACACAATAACTCGTGCTTTTATTTTGATATTTATAGTCCTATGCATATACAGGTTATATTTTTTTTAAATGTGAAGTATATAATAACACAAAACGATAAATGATTACAGAGATTCAGACAATAGGAATAATGGACATGCCCATGAACCATACTATCAAACTGAAATATAAACAAAGACTTAATGTTCCTATTATCTTAATACTTCACATTTCTACACTAGCAGAGACTACAGTTCCTATAACAATATTGAATCCTTAAGCCATACCAGTTAAGATTGCATTAAAGAACAATGTTTATAGGCCTCATCTGCTGCCAAACCAATTAATCAATCTGCAACACCTCCTATCACACCCCGCGAAGGCAGAAACACGAGGCGTAACATCGTGGATATCATCACAACACAATGGTGTCAACAATAGAGAATCACTAAATGCATAACTAAATATAAAAGACACAATGTGTCATGACAATACCGAAAAACAAAAGAAACCGCACTGCGTCTTGCATTAATGACAAAGGGTCTCATCAATACAAAGACATAAATGACTTATGAACCTAATAAAATCAAATAGCATTCAAAAGAATCCATGCAACAAACACGAACATAACTCAAGAGCGAACTCCAAATGCATTCCTAACGGTCTTTCTAGCCACTTCTTTTAGCCTTAACAGCCTCATGATGCTCACCTGAAAATGATGCTTTAAAACGTCAACACAATAGTTGGTGAGAGTCATAGGTTTAAGACACATAACAAAATCTTTTAATCAATTGCTACGATTACTAAAACAATCCATAACAACACACGTGTCCCGCAGTCCACGTACAAACCAATCCACCACAGTGTCCCGCAGTCCACTGGGTCTATCGTTCCATACTCACAATAGGGTCATGGGTAGCTCACTACCCTCTGATCGGAACATAAAGCCAGTAGGTATTATTTCAACCCTTCAGTTGGATTTGATTGAGTAGTAAACACCACTCTCCAACCGAACTCACATACCTCAAAACAACTCCAATTGATCACAAAGCCATGGAGCGTATCACATCACAATCAATAACCACATAACACATAATCACAACAACTAAAACATTTAAACTCATAGCATCATTTTCACCCCAAGAAAACATAAGAAAAAAAGGGGGCTATGAAACTCACCTGATGCTAAAGCAATTCCCAAAATCCTCGCACAAAGCTAAACAACAAAATAACACGTGTTACACGCTACTAAGCCAAAAGCTTAAGCACATGTAACAATCATATGATGGATGTCTAAGGTGTCTATTTACCCTCATGGGTCACCCCGACACCATGCCCAACATTTACCAATTCGTTTACACACTTTTTCAGTGTTCAACAATTTACCCAAAAATGCAGAATTTTAGTGTCACTTTACCATTTTCTAAACCACACCTACTGACCTTTATAAATTTTACCAAAAATCACAGGTTCAATATCATGAGTCTACTAACTCCATGATTTTTTTATTTCTACTCTTAAATGCCTCAAAGAAAATCAAACTTCCAACTACCCAGATTCGGATCTGCTCGAACACTAAAAATTTTGGACCTAAAAACCATACTTAGACTCCAAATCAGAAGCTCTAATTTGGAGGATTTTTAATAGACACATAGAACTAAAATCCTGTAAGTTGGCTAATCCTAATTCGAACTTTAAGTGGGGGTTTTATACCTCGTAATATGACCTAAATCTGACCCGAATTTACTGCTTTGACAACTTTTGGTGTAACCAACATTTGAATGATTTCCCATCTTAAAAACTTTTAAGGCCGGATTTTCTAGAAAGTACATTCAATGAGCTACTGTTTAGAGTCCAGAAACATAAAAAAACTATTACCATCATGGAGATATTCGCTCGTGAACACAGCCCTAAATTCTGCTTACCCTAAATCAAGATTTTAACGTGAATTAAACCTAACTGATCATACCCATACGATTACAATTAAACCCTAATCATTATGACATGATTAATATCATTAATTTACAAATTCATAAAAACCTTAATTCCATCATAATAATTATTACATGTTATAAAGATGATTAATTAACCAAAAAAGTGATGATCTATACCTTAAACCTTTAAATCTTGAACAACAAATCACCTAGCTAGCAAAATTATTTTTTTTCCTTCTTGTTCTTCTTTTGTTCGGCCGAATTCTTCCAAAGGGGAGGGATAAAAGTGTTTTAGGGTTCTTTTATTTGATATTTATTAACTAGATAATTCCCTTAATTAGAGTCCTACTAGGATTGGGCTTTATTCTTTTTTTCTTTTTTTCCCTAAAATTCGTATTTACTATTTATGTATAAAAACATATTTTTTTAATCTTTTTTTAGTTAATTAATTACCTTCAATACTTTAAGTTTTTATAAAAACCTAAGCTAATTTGGTAAACCATTTTGCTTATAAACTACTTTCTAAAAATAACTTTTCATTTCCAAATTCACTTTCTATATATGGAAAGTTTACTACCAACTTCCATATTTCAACCGCATCATTCCTTTCCCATATCACACACTTCCTATAAACGCTTAATCCTTAAAACCAAGTATTGACGTAGCAATGCATGCACGCGTCTTTCATATCCATTATCACCACACGTGAACAAATGGAATACTTAACACCAAACTCAAACAAACTCAAAATGAGATGCCCATACACCTCAAAATGATATCAAGCACATAATTAACTCACTTAGCCCACATAAATTCACATAGCACAGCACTTACACACATAAAAATGAACTCTTAGCCATTTCTAAAGGTTTAAACTAACCTGCTCAAATCACGGTTGTCACAACTAATGGGACTAAACTACTGGAAGCCACGTGGAGATCCACGCGGCTCAAAAGACTGTGGGTCACTTGGGTCAGCGGCATCATCATCCATATCATCTTCATCCTCAACATCATCGTCCTCAATATCCTCATCCGCCATGGCAGCATTTCTAGCCTGGAGGTAAGGGTCGTCCGGGAAAGGACCAAGGAATGAGCGGGTAGATGTCTCAACAAATCCTCCTCTAAGTCGGAACTTTGGGAGGTATTGCTCTCGAACTCCAGCCTCCCACTCAACCAACTCCAAAGCTCGACGACTCTCCTTACACACTCTATCAAACTCCAAACTTATACTCTCCATCATACTAATCACCTTGGAGACATCAGCCTGACATTCCCTTACAGCACTATCCAAACTCATAGCATCACGACTAACCATCCAGATATGAAGGTCACTCCTGTCGATCTTCTTTACAATCCTCTCGTCAACCTCAGCTTACTTACACATTTGCTTATTGAACTTCCTAATGCGCCTCATAGCAGTACCGATAGTAGGGGGCACGGGACCAAGTAGATAGACCTCACCGATGTCCTTTAAGATCTCTCGAGCAAAAGAACTCTCGCCCATCTCATAAGTACTACTAAAATGGATGATAGGTGGTACTGGCCTATTCTCGGCATCAAACACAGGGATAACGGAAGGAGCAAACTCAGACTCGTCATTCGAAGCAGGAGGAGGTCGGTTATTTAGGTCTGCCTCACCATAGGGGTAGATGATATGAGCCTCGTCTTCAGCAACAATCTCTTCTTCTTCCTCATCCTCCTCTTCTTCCATCTCTTCATCATTATCTTCATTCGCCTC
>BQNB010054696.1:0-20320 GCA_026074375.1 Tanacetum coccineum | reverse complement strand
GACGAGACCTTGTTTAGCAAGCTGATTGATGGTACCGAAGTTTAAGTGAGAGAGACGACAATGCCATAACCAAGATTTTATCTTTGAAGCTTTGAAGAGTAGACAAATTGGAGAAGACTTCATCATATCCGCCATTGAGATTGTCTAAAGATTAGAACCACGAGAACCCGATAGTAGATCAACACCTTCCAAGTTATGTATAAAACAAGTGTGTTTTCTAAAAGATACTTCGAGATTCGAATCACAAAATTGCCCAACGAAGAATATATTATGACCAAGTCCTTCAATGTAGTAAATACGTGAAATAAGAATATTCCCCATTTGTAGATCTCCGTATCCTATAATTGCTGCAAAATGATCGTTGCCGAATCGGACCGTTTCAATGAACATGGAAATAAAATTGACGAGCTTATCACGATGTCCAGTCATGTGTTTGGAACACCCGGAGTCTAAATACCAAAGAACAATTTCTACAATCTGCACAAAAAGAAAGAAGAAAAACATATTTACAAAAGGGTGGATCCCCATCTTTTGATTGGGTTCCATACTGTTAGCAATCCAATGTTATACCTAGAAATCCAAAATTCTAGGATGATTGTTTCAAAATCGCAGAATTTCTTACAAAGTCAAAATTGGGAGGATTGAATGGATGACCAAAGCTATTTATATGAACTCTTATCAGTGAATTCTTAGCAAGGGAATATCTCATTCTAGTTTCCGCATTAGGAGCTACAATAGAAATCCTAATGATGTAGAGTCTATTTCCTAAAGGCACTATAGTGGCAGGAGAGGCTTTAATGATTGGACATATTTTTCCTTCCATGTTAAACATCCTTCCTGTTGGTTTACATCTAAGTCCTACCGAGGTAAAGATCCTAATAAGTTAGTTTCTATTCACTTTTGACTTTTTGTTTTGCAGATTTAGCCACTTTACGTTTTTGCTTTCTTAAGATATCTAACAACACAAGCATCATGATTTGCAGAAAGCAAACATTCATTACAGGATAAGCAAATAGTATCAGAATTCTTTTACAAAGCAAAATTCTTAACAATATGTGACAACTGTCTATTTTAAGGTTAGTAACTGATAGCAAACATATGACATTTTGACCTCCTTCAAATTATTTTTTGAGTCACTCTTACATGGTCGTGTCATTTTTAGTGTTAAATGCTTTTTTAAGAACCCTAGTTATACGAACGCACCTTCGACCTATGATCCTAGTTAACGGTCTTAACGATTAACGATATGTTCAAAGGTCATTAGGAAAATTCCAATAACCATTAATAAACATAAGTCATTCACTTTTATGAACTTAAGTCACTTCGTTCATTATAACTTGCAAGTTTCCCGGTAAACCTGATATTGCGTAAATTTTTACGTTTTTGCACTTACACTTTTTATAACGGAATTAAAACACTTCAATATCACCTAAGTGTATAAATTAACTCTTAACCAACATTACTTAACATATTTTACATTTAACCTACAATATACTACAAATTATACACATAACTATACCTTTTTATATAAAAACTTACACATTTAACTTACAAAATACTACCTACACTGGAAAAATATCAACAAAATAATAATAAACATCAAAAATCAATATTTAATCTCTCTTGGATGCCCCAAAACTGGAGTCACTCCATCCATGCCCAAAACACAATCATTTTTCCCTTCTTCCCAAACACACTCTACCTCTCTATCCTACAATCACCTCTCTTCTCTTTCTTTTTCTTTACTTCTCCTCCCACACTATTCTCTTATTATACTCTCACTAAAACCATAGAAAACTCTCATCCTCTCCCTTATAGAATCAACCACCACAATCCACCACTCAAAATCTTGATTAAACACAAGAATAACACTCAAAAAGGCTTATTTCATCATCCTCAACAAACCTCTTGGTTTGTTTTCCATTCAAGGATTCATCTTGATGTGGTGAATCATCTTAGCACTACCTCCCTCATATCATTTTCGTGGTTCTCTCAAAGGTAGGTCAAGGGTACAAGACTCCTTGTGCTCATCTTGTACCCGAAAAGTTCTTTTTAGGGCTCAACCGTAAGTTTTTTGGTCATTTTGGGTACTTTTTGGTTTGAAAACGTTAATGGAATTTTGATTCTTGTTATTACTGAGATTAGGATGTTAAAATGATGTTAATGAATACATAAAATGAGATTGAAATTTTTAGGTCGTTTATGGGTGTTTGGATAGTGAACTAGTGATTAAAATTGGCATAAAAATCATGTTTTTAGGCTTGTTTGGGTATTTTTGGTACATGCTTTAAGGTAGATTTTTGGTCACATAACCTACTGATATTATTAAACCAAAATGATGTTAAGATATGTGTAAAATGATTTTGGGAGTTGGTTGGGTCGTTTTAGCTTAATGGGTTAGTAGTTGGACTTGTTTTAGTCAAAGTTATTTTTCAATCAGCCCCTATTTCATCTTTAGGTCATATTAAATGGAGCATAAGTTGATGATAAATCAATGTTGACATGATTCCAGAGCCTAAAATCAAGTACTTTGAGTTTAGTTTCCAGAAATGTAAGCTTTTTAAAGATATGAGGTCGTTTAGTTAGTGAAATTTGCAAAATGGTGAAAGGTGTCAAATCTGCCCGAAAATCTCTTTTCAACCAATGTACTGAAATGGCTATAAATCTGCCCGAAAATCTCTAGTATAATTCCTTAATAAATTTTAGGAAAATTCATGGACACACCTAAAACATGGAATTTTGACCTGGAGCAGTAGCTTGACCAGAAACTTTGGTTAACTTGGTAAAATAAATGCTTAAAATGACAGGAAATTTGGGGTAAATTAGTAGAAATTGTGCTTTGTGATAAAAGTATCTTTTGAAACGAATGTGAACACAAGACTTAACAAATGAACCTTAATATTGTCCGAGAATATCGTATAGGATCTAATTAGGTATATTTACTTGCCATAGGTTGCGAGTAAGAGGTTGCGTATT
Organism: Tanacetum coccineum; assembly: GCA_026074375.1. Lineage (NCBI taxonomy): Eukaryota > Viridiplantae > Streptophyta > Magnoliopsida > Asterales > Asteraceae > Tanacetum > Tanacetum coccineum. The sequence continues at coordinate 17,344 of BQNB010054696.1, read as the reverse complement.
TGTTTGGGTTGCCTACTTAGTGTAGTTTGCCGAGAAGTCCTATTATCATTATAACTTTTAAGGTGAGTTTCTCGCAGCTCCTCTTTTTCCGTTTTGAATTGATTTTGGGGTGGAAAGCATGATGTGTTGTATTTAAATTGCTATGCTCGTACTTTTATGTGTTAAACTTTCGAGCATACTTGAACTTGATTTGAACTTGGAAAACGTGTTGAACTTGAACTTGATATGTATGTTGTTGTATGCTTGGAACCCGCCACTACTTTTAGCTCACTATATCCCCCTCAACGGGATTGAGACGTTAGTACTTATGGATAGCGCTATTAGGAGATTATCCCTCCTCACTCCCATCATAAATGGGGTGCATAGTATTAGAACATAAGACTTGTGTTATGACACTTGTCGAACTTGCAACTTGTTTCTAGTGTGGGATTGTTACACGAGATGTTTGGATGTTGGAACGGTTAGGCTGAATGTGTTTAAGTAGTGCCTCGCATAAACACTATAGAATACATTTATATTAATTGGATTTGTGTCACGTTATCTCGGTAACGGGGACTGTCTTTGAAAACTTATGTCGATTTGGATTATCAACTTGTTACGGAAATTCAGATGTTGATTTGGATATACTACTTCGGACATCTACTCTTTATAAATCTACATTTTGTGTACAAAATCCTGTGAGCTCACCAACTATTTTTAATAGTTGACCGTTTTTATCATGCTTTTCAGGTGATGTTCCTAAAGTGGATACTTAGTGCTTGCTTTTCAATCATTGTCAAGATGTCCACTTATTTACAAGATTCAAGTATTTTGGGAAATATCCATGTTCGGATGGAATACAATTTATGTTGTCTTTTGTACTTTCAAACTTGTTTCTTAAAGTTGTTGTAACTCGGATAACTTCACTTTTATTTAACATGTATGGTGTTTTTATCTATCATCTTGTGTGATGTTTATTAATATGTTACACCTCGCATTTTTGCCTTGGTGAGGTGTGACAGATTGGTAATCAGAGCCTAAGATTATAGAGAACGCTGGTTTTTCCAAAATAAAAATCCAAACTATAACCAAAATGATTTTTTTTCTAAAAAAACACTAAACATGAAACGAGTCGACTAGTCCGAGTGGTTGCATCATTAGACCTCAATTAGACATAACTTGATCAACTATGTCTAATTTAGGGAGTATCATGCAACACTAGGTATAGTCACTATTTTAAACGAGTTTAAAAACCGACTTTTCACTTTAGTCACTGAAAAGATACTAGGAATTATGTGCACCGTACAAAGCATACTTTTAGATGTCCACTATTTGATTTTGGTACATCATGCTTATTTTGATTAATCCATTCGTGTTCTGAGGTTGCGTTTACATCGGTTATTGTCGTTATAGTATCACACTGTCCCTAAGCACCTTGTTATTATGGACACCGTCACAGTCACAATATGTCCCATAGATCGTCTTTACGTGTTAATGATTATGCCAGCAAGTCGCGACGTACACTTATCTACCTTTCGTATCCTTACCCTGAATAACACCTTGAGGAGGACTCGTCGATAGATTCTTAGTCAGAGCCCAAGGTGAGCAGCAGGTGAACTACGTATGCACAACATGTAAAGATGTTTGTTCTTTCACTATCAGAGCTATGTCGACCTATATTTTGGTCACATCTTTGTCTTATTTTGTCATACTATTAAGCCAACCATTTTGGCTGCAAAAACAAGCATTCCTTGCTTGTTCGCAAACTCCGTGTTTAGTGATTCAAGATTTTTGTTTCTAAGCGACCTCAAAGTTGAGTCAATTTTTCAAAAACATTGGGCCGTTTACCAACTTCTACCTTGATTTCATGACAGTTCTTGTTTGATGAGTTGTGAAATTAGGCTTCAAGTTGCTATTTGGCTTAAGGCCTTTAAAGAATTTGCTCGAGGGTAGGCAAGGCTTAGATGATGTGATTTGGATACTTTCTACACTCGTAGTATTTCTATGCTATTATTATTACGCTATGTTTCTAAGTGTACTTTTACCTCAGTCATATTTTGATCTCAATATGACACAAACTCATTTTTCCCCGCGCTAATTCTGGCATTTAATAGGGTATATGACCCTACCGTGCATATTGAAAATGACTATTTCTCATCCACTATGTGGATTGACATCGTTTTTACCTTGGAAACCTGTTACTTAAATGTTTTGTTCTTGAAGACGTCCAATGAGACAGATTACGTCATTAGTTGCCCTAGGAGCAACTCGCATAGTAGTGTTATCACTCTAGTTGTTTGGTTGTATGACAATCGCATGAAAGACCCCTTTTGAGATAAAAGGATTCATACGAGAACGAGAACCTTATATTTGATACTGGTTAATTGTGTAACCATGATAACAATTTTCGTCCTGGCATTCGTGTTTTGGAGATTGTACTTATTTGGACGAGTCAAAGTCCTTTGGTAATAAATCATGTATAAGTGAGATACCTTTTGAACAGTTCTTTTTAAAACATGATGAACTAGTATTTTTCAACGGCTACACCGTTTAGCGTCAAAACTTATGTATCATAAGGCACATGTAAACATTAAATTTTGTTAAATATTATTATTCAACCCACATTCGAAAAAAATGTTTTTATTAACAAAACATAAATTTCTTTTCAACCGATTACTATGACTTCAAATTTTTGAATTTTTTTATTACGTCTCAAAATTTCAAAAATCATTATTTCGACTTCAACTTTTTAAAAAAAATCTATATTTTATGTTACTTGAAATATATTTTTGGTCAAAAACCTTTTTATTATGATTTATATTGGGAAACCATCCTTGTTGTAAGTAACAACGAAATACGAACTTTTCATAGACATATTTTTGGATGACAACCATTATGGAAGATTTGAAACTAAATATGTGAGAATATTTATTTTTTCTCTATATAAACTTTCGTCGCATCTTTGTTTGAACGAATGTTATTTCATTAAACTTTAAGCTGCATCATATATGAGTATACTACTCAGATTATACTTTGGTCAAAGTAATTACTCAAATAAATGTTGTGGATAATTTTTAAAACCATATCTCAGAGAAGAAACACGCGCAACTCAGGAACGAATCATGGAAACCAATCAAGGTACATCTGTACCATACGAACCCAGGAAAGATACGAGTTTTGTTCACCAGAAATTTAGGCCGTTAATTGATTTAACTTATGAGAAGTTATAAGAGGTATACTCTACCAAAATGCTAACGACCCTAAGTTGAAGCAAGAGGGATAAGGACAAACTAAATATGCAACACTAAAGGTTGCAGTTACAATACATTTAAGTATTGTGGTGTTAAGGAATTCTTCAGAATTCAAGGAGCAGTTGGCCTACGATCATGGCTAGAAGGCATGTAGTCTATCTTCCACATTAGCAAGTGCCTAGCTAAAAGCCAAGTTGAGTTTGCAACTTGTATGCTGCAAGATTCGAGCGTCATGACGGTTATTTTTATTTGAGCGGTCATTTTGCTACAGTATTATTTGATTTTGATGCTGATTTTAGTCTTATTTCGATCGAGCTCTTACTTTTGATTTACGCGAAACCTAATGTTGTAAACCTTAGTTACGAGATTGAGATAGCTAACGGTCTAAAGATAGAAACCAATAAAATTGTTCGTAGTTATACATACGACCTAGAGGGTTATACATTCATCATCGACTCGATTCCTTTTGGACATGATAGTTTCGACGTAATTGTAGGAATGGATTGGTTGTCAAAAATTTAGACTAAGATAGTATGCTTTGAGAAAATAGTCCAAATTCGGTTATCCAACAAAGAGATTTTGGAAGTTCATGGAGAACGTCCCAAAGGGAACCTGAAATAGTTGAAGACAATGAAAGTAGACGAGCAGAAACTCAAAGATATCCCCGTTGTACGTAACTTTCCTGGTGTGTTTCTATAAGATTTGTTAGGTTTACCCCCATCTCGCGAAGTGGAGTTTCGCATAGATCTTATTCCTGGAGCTATGCCTGTCGTAAAATCACCTTATCGTTTGGCACCTACGGAAATGCAAGAACTGTCTAACCAACTTAAAGAGCTCCAAGACAAAGATTTCATACGACCTAGTTCTTACCCCTGGGGAGCCTCAGTGTTGTTCATAAAAAAGAAGGATGGTTCGTTTCGCATGTGTATCGACTATCAAGAGCTTAACCAGCTAACTATCAAGAACAGCTACCCTCTTCCTAGGATTGATTACTTGTTCGATCAGTTGCAAAGGTCAAGGTATTTTTCAAAAATAGACCTTCGATCTGGCTATAATCAGTTGAGAGTACGCGAAGAAGATATTCCCAAAACCGCATTCAGGACGAGGTACAGACATTTTGAATTCACGGTCATGCCTTTTGGTCTAACTAACGCCCCCACGGTGTTCATGGACCTTATGAACCGCGTATATAGGTCATATCTTGACAAGTTTGTCATTGTCTTTATTAACGACATCTTAATTTATTCAAAGTCCAAAGAGGAGCATAAGGTTCCCCTAAAATTGATAGTGGAGTTGCTTGAAAAACAGAAATTGTTCGAGAAATTCTTGAAATGCAAATTCTGGCTACAAGAAGTTCATTTTCTCAGAAATGTAGTGAATAGTGAAGGTATACATGTGGATCCTAGCAAAATTAAAGCAGTGAAAAATTGGAAGCCTCCGATGACCCCAACCGAGATCTGTTTGTTCTTGGGATTGGCTTGATATTCAGGCGATTTATGCAAATTTCTCCGAAGATTGCAAAACTGTGTCTTACTCTATTGTCTTAGAAAATACAAGAATGTCTAGAGTTTGTGTGACAACCGTGGTTTAACGAGTGGTTAGGTTTTGAACCGTTAAGTGTTAACCTAGTAGCTTTATATGTTTTAATTTATGTGAGTATGTCTGATTTGGTGATATGTGATTTGGTATGTGTTTGATTTATATGGAGTTTGATGATAGTGATAATGAATGATTTTAGTGTGTCATTTCATTTGTGTTGATGTGATTTCGGAAGTATAGTGATTTTCGTTATTTTTATCGTGAGAAATTTGAAGATGTATGTTATGTTTAAAATTTAGAAGTTGAGATTATTTTAGTGGAAATTGAGATTTTCTTAATTTATTTATGAAGTAATAAGATGTGTGATAATAATTTAGTGATAAAATAATAATAAGTAGTGTAAGCGTTTTATGTTTTAAGTTATGAATTATGTCTAACTATTTAAGGTGAATAAAATAGTAAATAGTTTTTGTATTAAAATATTAATATAATATATTTTATATTTATATATATATATATATACTAATTATCTGTGTATATATATATATATATATATATATATAGGGGGAGAATGAAATTTTACAAGAAAATTTAATAAAAAAAATTATTTATAAAAAGGGTTTAGTTTGGATCGGTTTTTAAAAAAAGAGTCTAAATTGGACTAGGAAAGTAGTTTAGTTTTATAAAATAAAATCAGTATTTTTCCTTCCTCACTTTTGCCTATGTCGACATATCCACTCAAACCTTAGCCCCCATTATTGATTTTTCAAGCTCTCAAAAATCATCTATATGTTTTAATCTTTGTTTTAAAAACCTTGTAACAATTAAATTGATGGATTAGGGTTCATGTATAATCTGTAAATTAAAGGTTATGATCATCAATATTGATTTGGGGACAATAATTAAAGTATGGATGGGTTTAATTAGGTTTAATTGTGGTAAATTCGGAATAGAAATATGGGCAGAATTTTAGGCCGTCTTGCGAGAGTCATAACTTGGTCATACGGATAGCTTTTATTGATTTTCTTGAGCCTAAAAATAACTAGAGAGAGTCTACTTTCCAACCCCATTGGTCTTTTCTACATTAAGATATGAAGGCTTCTTATTCCATAACAACAAAAGAACTTTTTCATTCTTTCATATACTGGGGATTTCAGATGGAAAATAAAATGTTCCATACTAATGAATTCGGGTCGATAACCAAGCATGAATTTAAAGTGAGTGAAAGTCAGTCAAAATAATGTTACAAGATTCGTTGTCAAAAATGAGTTTTTGAGGCAGATTCTGGGTTGTGTTTGTGAGGTCAAAAACCATATCAAAACGTCTTTTAAATTGATGGGATTGCTACTGCAGTAAGTTCATGATGTGTATTCTTTTTTAGAATTTTTGTAGAATTTTTCTAAGTGTTTAAATGGGTCTGATAAACTTTTTGATGGTCGAATCAGATCCGAATTTGAGTACTTTGTGATGTTGATTTTCTATAAAATAGTTAGGCTCAATATTATTTTTTCTAAAAAATCACAATAGTTCATAACCCATTGGAAAGGTAGGGAATGAAAAGGGGAAAGCCAATTTGATCAGTTATTATTTTATTTGTGGTCATAAAGTGACTACAAAATTCTGCTAGAAACTAGAAAACTCGAATAAATAGATTAAGGGTATTAGGATATAAGTAAGGTATGGGAAGTGTGGTAAAGGGGTTTATAATCATAATAGAGACATTGTAGTCCATCAATTGATTGTTACATCGTCTTGGGCATTTAGACTAATCGCGTGTAACATGTGTTTTATTTGTGTTTAGTTGATTGCGAGGGATTTGTGAAGCAGCTGTGCATCAGGTGAGTTTCATAGTCCATCTTTTTACATAGTTTTTAAATTAGGATGGAAATGATGCAAATAGTTTGAAATATTTTAATTGCTGTGATTATGTGGTTTAATTGATGCATGGACATTTATGTGGCTATTATATGATATGTGCTAAATGTTTATGTGTTGTTGGATCGTAGGGTAACGTTCTTACCCATGCTGTGTAATTTAGATCAGAGGGTAATGTTCCTACCCATTACTGTATGATTCTTATCGGAGGGTAAACTTTCTACCTATTACTATGTGATTCTGATCGGAGGGTACCCATTTTAATGTGATATTTTGGTGTGACTTGGATCGTGAGGCATGTTCTGTCCTGATTGTGGTTGTTTTGTACGTATACATGTTAGCCTGTATAATAGCTAGCTTAACTGTCCTGCCATGTTCTATTTTATTAATCACAGTAATTGATTTAAAGTTTGAATTGTATGTCGTATACCTATGACTCTCACCATCCGTTGTGTTGACGTTTTTAAGCATCATTTTTCGGTGAGCATCATGAGGATCTTAAGAATAGGAAGAGTGGCTAGAGTGACCATAGGCTGCTTGCGGAGTTTAATCTCCTATTTTATTTCCTGCATGAATGAATATTGAATGTTGTTGATTTGAACTGCTTAGGTTTATTTTGGGTATTTTGCATGTCTTGGTATTAATGTGAACCCCCTTTGCTTCAATACAAACGCCAGTTATCTTTTATGTTATTTTGGGTATTTTTATGACACTTTGTGTCTATGCTTTGTTTACATTTATGCATTGTAGTTCCCTATATAGACGTCATTGTGTTGTGATGATATCCATTCTCGTTACGCCTCATGTTTCCGCCTTGGCGGGGTGTGACAAATTGGTATCAGAGCCTTTGGTTATAGAGAGGTAGGTGCTTTGACCTTGACTATAACCTAGGAGTCCTTCATATAGCTGCATAATAGGATCTATATGTTTAGCTATCTAGGCGTTTTGTTTTCTTGCTTTTCTTTATGTTTTATTTTGACCTACGAGCTACTCGATATCAAAAGATTCAGAAAAGGAGCCAATTGAGAAGGAGCCTCTCGAGGGACCGAAGGAGGAAGGGTAGTTAAAGAGTCGAAGAAGGAGGTCGACTCAGATCTCCTGTCAGATGCTCGTAGTAGGCCTGGATCCGTGGAGTCGGGTGACTTTTGCGAAAGCAAAGTCAAACCCAAGTGAGGCCCACTATAAGCTTATTCTGTCATTTACCTTAACATATTGATATTATCAATGATTTCTTTCAGATATTTTATGTTTTTGGGCACTATGAGGCTTTTGTTTTCTTTCGTTTTCGATTTTAGTTTTACATAAATAAGTATTTCGTTGGTGGAGCATCGTAGTTGTGTAATATTAGAGTCGTGTAAGATGTGCAATGTGGTATATGTGCATATATGTGTGTTATCATTGAGATGTGTAGTCTTGGAAATAAGTACACGTGTGAAAGGATGTAGTTATAATTATGGGTGGCCAACATAATTATAAAGGCATCACACACATGGACTTGTGACCATAATTGCATTGATTGATGTTTATTTGTTAGGTGTTAGAGTAATATTTTGTGATATGTGTTATCATGATAAGGATAGTTATATAGTTATTGGAATCCTTCTTTTACTTGATGAGCGATTATGTTAGGCTTAGTTATGTAGGTAGTAAGTTTCCCTTCTATCTAACATTTGTGGATACCCCGAATACATGTTATTACTGCTATTATTATTATTGGATTGTCCGATCGCTCGATTACTCGTTCGGAGATCTTACTCCCATTTTAGGATTCCTGGTTCGTGCCTTGTCGGTACGGATGATCTATTTTTCCCATTCAGCATCTTGATATATATTGTTCGGATTTACTTCGTTGGATATTTGTACGTTTCACTTGGTTCTTTCCCTGCGTTTATTATTAATTTTTCTTCAAGCACTAATTGTTCAAAATATATTAGTGTGGATGTTTACTCCCTTGTTTTTCACATCCTTTAGTTTTCGTAACATGTTTGCGACATGTTAGTACCGATGCTTTTCTATGTTTCTTATTTTGATCGTTAGTACGGATGAGTCACTACGTTCTTCTTTTGGTCTGTAATGTATTTGCATGAATTTCACTTGTAAGTGTTCGTTTGACTATTATTTTGATTATATGGTTCCTTGTACTTTCTTTCTCCTTCAAACAATAGATTTGTGTTAAAGTCCTTATGGTATTTTGCAATCCATTTAGTATTACGATGTTCTTTGTTTGAGTTACATATTTTATATTAAGGTCGAACTGTGAAAAATCTTTTTGAATTATATCTTGCGGGGAAAACTGTTTTGAAATGATTTTATGAATACCATGTGATAAGCGCTTTTATATGACCATCTCTTTATTCTTATTGAAATCTACACCTACAATGATTTTTATGAATTGATGTGATATCGGTTACTAGTCAAAACTATGTGTAATATGATCTTTACGAATAAAATATGATACAAATTTTATATGATTATCTCCTTATTTTTATTTACTTTGATAAGTACGTTTTAAATAATTTATATGAGTAAGACGCGATACCGCATTGATATAACTATCTCTTGATTTTATGAAAACTAGGTTTAAAAAAAATTATATTTAAAGTGAGTTAAAATATCTTAAATGATTTTCTTATATAAAATGATTTGTATATTTAAAATAATTTGTGTGTTTAAAGTGATTCTTATAAAAACAATGTTTAGTTGGTTCTCTAGGATTAAATCGAATATTGGTATTAAAATTCTACCTTTCTCGTTTATCGATTCTTGATACGTATCGTTAATTCGATATGTGAGTCTTTTGTCATTGTACGTTTTGATGATTTTTTTTCTTTTGGGTTCCCTATTGGTAAAGATATTCTATATTTTCTTTTTAAGGATTGTACAGACATTTAAATCACATCTATTTGCATATGTGAAATCCCTTCTATGTTTTCTAGCCTTTGATTCGGTATTCGTTTGCTACCCTATTCGTTAGTTCGTAACCCTTAGAATTCATTTAAAATACGTTTTACTCGATCAAGTCACTCTCCGTGGGGAGCACCTGTGTTGTTCGTTAAGAATAAAGATGGATCATTTCGTATGTGCATAGACTACCGAGAATTAAACAAGTTGACCGTCAAGAACCGTTATATTCTCCCTAGGATCGACGACTTGTTTGACCAACTGCAAGGATCGTGTTACTCCTCTAAGATAGATCTTCGATCTGGTTATCATCAACTGAGAGTGCATGAAGGACATTCCAAAAACGGCATTCAAAACGTGTTATGGACACTTTGAGTTCACAGTTATGCCGTTCGGATTGACAAATGCACCAGCGGTTTTCATGGACCTAATGAACCGGGTGTGCAAGCCGTATCTATATAAGTTTGTCATTGTGTTCATTGACGACACATTGATATATTCAAAGTCAAAAGAGGAGCACAAGGTTCATTTGAAACTAGTTTTGGAGCTGCTAAAGAAGGAGAGTTTGTTTGCCAAGTTCTCTAAGTGTGATTTTTGGTTACAAGAAGTACATTTTCTTGGGCATGTGGTTAATAGCAATGGTTTTTCATGTAGATCCAAGTAAGATTGAAGTAGTGAAGAATTGGAAAGCTCTAAAGACAACGTCAGAAATACGGTTATTTCTAGGATTGGCTGGTTACTATCGACATTTCATCATGAATTTTTCTAAGATTACTAAACCCCTTACTTCATTGATTCAGAAGAATAAAAAGTACTTATGGGGCGTGGAGCAAGAGGAAGCCTTTCAGACTTTGAAGGAAAATTTGTGTAATGCACCAATATTGTCATTTCCTGACGGAGCAGAAGATTTTGTAGTCTATTATGATGTGTCAAATCAAGGATTGGGATGTGTGCTCATGCAAAGAGGCAAGGTGATTGCGTATGCATTGCGGCATTTGAAGATTCACAAGAAGAACTATACCACGCATGATTTAGAGTAGGGTACAGTAGTCTTTGCTCTTAAGATTTGAAAACATTACTTATACGGGACGAAAAGTGTTATCTATACAGATCATAAGAGTCTTCAGCATATATTTAACCTGAAGGAGTTAAATATGCGCCAAAGAAGATGGATTGAATTGTTCAGTGATTATGACTATGAGATTCGCTACCATCCATGTAAGGCGATTGTAGTAGTTGATGCGTTGAGTATGAAGGAAAGAGTGAAACCGAAGCGTGTGTGAGCAATGTCGATGACGATTCAGTCTAGTATTAAAGAAAGGTTGTTGGCTGCTCAGAATGAGGTAATCAAGGAAGAGAGCGCACCAGCAAAAATGCTGCGTAGCTTGGATCAGCAAATGGAAAAGAAGGGAGATGGAGGGTTATACTTTATGGATAGAATATGGGTTCCTTTGATTGGTAATGTAAGAACTATGATTACGGATGAGGCACATACTACGAGATACTCTATTCACCCGGGAGCTGATAAGATGTATTATGATTTAAGGGACATGTATTGGTGGCCAGGTATGAAGGGGGATATAGCTACATATGTTAGCAAGTGTGTGACCTGCTCAAAAGTAAAGGCTGAACATCAGAGACCATCGGGTTTGCTTCAACAGCCAGAGATACCTGAGTAGAAATAGGACAAAATCACTATGGACTTTATTACAAAGTTACCGAGGTCGAGGAGTGGGTACGATACAATTTGGGTGATAGTCGATAGATTGACCAAGTCGGCTCATTTTCTGGCGACACGCGAAGACTATAGTATGGAGAAATTGTCGAGACTCTACATAGATGAGATTGTAGCCTGACATGGAGTACCTGTGTCGATCATTTCTGATCGAGATGGGCAATTTACATCGCGGTTCTAGATATCATTGCATAAAGCTTTAGGAACGCAGTTGGGTATGAGTACGGCTTATCATCCTCAAACAGATGGACAATGTGAGCGTACAATTCAGACTTTAGAGGATATGATAAGAGCGTGCGTGATTGATTTTAGGGGTAGTTGGGATACCCATCTACCTTTAGCTGAGTTTTTCGATAACAATTGTTATCATTCGAGCATTCGATATGCTCTATTTGAAGCGTTGTATGGAAGGAAATGTAGGTCACATGTCCTTTGGGATGAAGTCGGAGAGAATCGACTGATTGGTCTAGAAATGATGCAAGAAACTATTGATAAAGTGGTACTAATTAAGGAAAGGCTCAAAGCGGCTAGAGATCATCAAAAGAGCTATGCTGACAATAGGCGAGAGCCAATAGAGTTTAAAGTTGATAATAAGTGTTATTGAAAGTGTCGCCGTAGAAAGGTGTAGTACATTTTGGAAATAAAGGCAAGTTAAGTAGTGTTCACGACACATTCCATATGTCGAATCTGAAGAAGTGTTTGGCAAATATAAATATGCATGTGCCATTGGAAGAAATTAAGGTAGACAAAACTCTTCATTTTGTTGAGGAACTTGTTGAGATTATGGATCATGAGGATTAAATGGTTGAAGCGTAGCGAGATTTCGATAGTTGATGTTCGTTGGAACTCGACGCGAGGTCTTGAGAATTTCATGAAAACTAAGTATCCACACTTGTTTGTTGAGCAAGTTATCGATGGAAGTACTAGTTAAAGTTGGGTACATAAGTTTTTTGGCAGACTTTAGTGCACCCGTAAATCTTCTTATGAGGTTGTGTTAAAATTATATTTTGAATAAACCCGAAGTCGAGCCGATTCTTTAAAAATATTGAGCTTTGTAACAAATCATAATTTATTTTCAAGACAGTTCTTGTTTGATGAGTTGCGAGATTAGGTTATTAATCAAGTTGTTACACAACTTAAGGTTTTTGACGAGTTTCCTCGAGGACGTACGAGGTTCATGTAGTTTGGATGCTTGTCTTCACATATATATGTTATATGCTGCTATTTGTACCTTGTTTGGGTAAGCAAAATTATTAGCAGTAGAATTGACTAAATTTCAAGATGAAATTTTCCTAAGGAGGGGAGACTATGACAAACGTGGTTTAACGAGGTTAGTTTAAAACCGTTAGTTTTAACCTAGCTACATTTAATTGGTTTAATTTATGTGAGTAAGTCATTTGAGAGATATGCATTTTGGTATGGTTTATTATAAAGAGTTTGTGATATGGAATGAAAGAATTTATCATTTTTATTTCGTATGTGATGATTATTACAGAGTATAGTGAATTTCGTTAATATTTATCGTCGGAACAAATTGACAGATGTATGTACGTTAAATTTTGATATAGATTAAATAGTGAAATTGAGATTTTATAATTTACTTATGAAGTAATAAGATACAATAATAATTAGGAGAAATAATAATGATAGTAAGTGTAAGCGTTTTAATTTAATTATGCATTTATCTAACTATTTAAGTGATTAAATATAAATAGTATTTGTATTATTAAATATATATATATATATATAATATATATATATATAGTTAATATATATAAATATAATATATATATAGATAATATAATATATATAAATATAATTTATATATCTATATATATAATATAGGGTTAAAATGAAATTTACAAGAAAATTTAATAAAAAAAATATTTATAAAAAGGGTTTAGTTTGGATCGGTTTCAAAAAAAGAGTCCAAATTAGACTAGGAAAGTAGTTTAGTTTTATAAGATAAAATCAGTATTTTTCCTTTCTCACTTTTGCCTGTGTCGACATATCCTCTCAAACCCTAGCCCCTATTATTGATTTTTCAAGCTCTCAAAAAATCAAGGTTTGATCTTTTGTTAAAATTAAGTAAGTTTTAAATGTATTTATAATCCAAAATATCCTAAATGTTTTTTAATATTTGTTTTAAAAATCATGTAACAATTAAATTGATGGATTAGGGTTTATGTATAATCTGTAAATTAAAGGTTATGATCATCAATACTGATTTAGGGACAATAATTAGAGTATGGATGGGTTTAATTAGGTTTAATTATGGTAAATTCAGAATAGAAATCTGGGCAGAATTTTAGGTCGTCTTGCAAGAGTCATCTCGGTCATCCGGATAGCTTGTATTGATTTTCTTGAGCCTAAAAATAACTACAAAGAGTCTACTTTCCATCCCCATTAGTTTCATAAATTAAAAGTTAATTGGAAAGTCATCGAAATACATGTTACATAGATTCGTTGTTCAAGTCTGAGTTTTTGTGACAATCTTGTTTCGTTTGTGAGGTCAAAAACCATATCCAAAAACTCTTAGAAATGACAGGTTTCTACTGTATCAAATTCATGATGTTAATGATTTTCTATAATTTTTTTGTAAGAAATTTCCTAAGTTTTTAAAATGGTCTTATCAAGCTAAACTTTTGATGGTCCGTAATCAGATCCAATTTAGTACAGTTGTTGATTTGATATTTTTATAAAAAAGTTGACTCAATATATTTTTTCTAAAAGCTCACAGTAGTCATACCCATTTGTGTAAGGTAGGGAATTAAAAGGGGGAACTGCCAATTTAGAACAAACCTATATTATTTAGTAGTCATAAGTGACTATAAATTCTGCCAGTATAGAAAACATAAAATAAATGGATTAAGGGATTAGATATAAATAAGGAAAGGAAGTGTGGTAAAGGGGTTTAAAACATAAAGAACATTGTGGTCCAACAAATGTTGTTTACATTGTCCTATGGGCATTTAGCTACTCGCCGTGTAACATTGTGTTTTATTTGAATTTTAGTTTGATAGCCAGGGAATTTGTGAAGTAGCCCTGTGCATCAGTAGTTTTATATTTCCCTCATTTACCTTGATTATAAAATAGTCTGGAAATGATGCAAATGGTATTAAAAATCATTTTAATTGTTTGTTGTGTGGTTTAATTGATCATGGATATTTTTTGTGGCTATTAAATGATTGTGCTAAAAAGTTGTATATGTTGGTTATTTGATCGGCAGGGTAACGGTCTACCCATGGATGGTTGATTTAGAATGGAGGGTTAAGTTCCTGACCCATTAAACTGTGTAAAATTCTTATCGAAGGGTAAACTTTCGTAACCACATGTACTTAGTGTGAGTTCCTATCAGGAGGTTAACTAGTTTAATTGTGATAGTTTGGTGTGACTTTGGAATCGTGAAGCACGTTCCTGTCCTGATTGTGTATGTTTTGTACGATGCATTTAGCCTTATAATAGCTTAGCTTAACTGTCCTGCCATGATTATAATATTAGAGAATAGTGAGTTATCTATTTTTATTAATCAAAAAATTGATTAAAAATTAGAACTGTCTGTCGTATACCGTAATGACTCTCACCAACCGATTTTGAGCTTTTTAAACATCATTTTTAGGTGAGCATCATGAGGACCTTAAAGATAGAAGAGTGCTACGATACTGAGTGATCTTGCGGAGTTTAATCTCCTAGTTTATTTCTTGCATGAATGAATATCGAATGTTGTTGATTTGAATTGCTTAGTTTATTTGGATGTTTTACATGTCTTGGTATTGACGTGAACCCCCTTTGCTTCAATACAAGATGGCAGTTATCTTTTATGTTTGTTTGGGTATTTTCATGACACTTTGTGTCTATTCTTTGTTTACATTTATTCATTGTAGTTCTCTATATGACAGCCATTAGTGTTTGTGAAGAAATCTATTCTTGTTACCCTCGCATTTCCCACCTTGTCGGGGGTATGACAATTGGTATCAGAGCCTTTGGTTATAGAGAAGTAGGTGGTTTGACCTAGACTATAACCTAGGAGTCCTTCATATAGCTGCATAATAGGATCTATATGTTTAGCTATCTAGGCGTTTTGTTTTCTTGCTTTTCTTTGTGTTTTATTTCGACCTACGAGCTACTCGATATCAAAAGATTTAGAAAAGGAGCCAATTGAGGAGGAACCTCTCGAGGGACCGAATGAGGAAGGGTAGTTGAAGATTCGGAGAAGGATGTCGACTCAAATCTCTTGTGGGATCCTCCTAGAATGAGGCCTAGGACCCGCGAGTCGGGTGGACTTTTACGAAAGCGCAAAGTCGAACCCAGGTGCTCAAGGCCTAAACATAAGCTTATTCCGTCATTTACCTCGACATATTGCTATTATCGATGATTTCTTTCAGATATTTTGTGTTTTCGAGCACTATGAGGCTTTTGTTTTCTTTGGTGAAGCATCATAGTTGTGTAATATTAGAGTCATGTAAGATGTGCAATGTGGTATATGTGCATATATGTGTGTTATCATTGATAGAATATTCTCTCTAGTGTTTCTCTCTCTAGAAACTAGCCAAATCCAAGAATCGACCCCGTGTTATGATAAAGGATATACATCACACACGTAGACTTGTGACCATGATTGCATTGATTGGTGTTTATTTGTTAGGTGATAGAGTAATATGTTGTGATATGTGTGATCATGATAAGGATGGTTATATAGTTATTGGAATCCTTCTTTTACCTGATGAGCAATTATGTTAGGCTCAGTTGTGTAGATAGTAAGTTACCCTTCTATCTAACTTTTGTGGATACCCCGGATACTTGTTATTATTGCTATTATTATTATTGGGTTGTTCGATTGCTCGATTACTCGTTTGGAGATCTTACTCCCATTTTAGGATTCCTGGTTCGTGCCCTGTCGGTACGGATGATCTATTTTTCCCATTCAGTGTCTTCAAATATATTGTTCCGATTTACTTTTTTAGATGTTGGTAAGTTTTACTTGGTTCTTTCCTTGCGTTTATTATTAATTTTTCTTCAAGCACTAATTGTTCATAACATATTAGTGTGGATGTTTACTCCCTTTTTTCACATCCTTTAGTTTTCGTAACATATTTGCGACATGTTAGTACCGATGCTTTTCTATGGTTCTTATTTTGATCGTTAGTCCGGATGAGTCATTACGTTCTTCTTTTGGTCCATAATGTCTTTGCATGAATTTCACTTGTAAGTGTTCGTTTAACTGTTATTCTGATTATATGGTTCCTTGTACTTTCTTTCGCCTCCAAACAATATATTTGTGTTAGAGTCCTTATAGTATTTTGCAATCCATTTGGTATTACGATGTTCTTTGTTTAAGTTACATATTTTATATTGATGTCCAACTGTGAAAAATCTTTTTGAATGATATCTTACGGGGAAAACTGTTTTGAAATGATTTTATGAATACCATGTGATAAGCGCTTTTATATGACTATCTCTTTATTCTTATTGAAAACTACACCTACAATGATTTTTATGAATTGATGTGATATCAGTTACTAGTCAAAACTGTAACACCCCCAAATTTACAACGCAACAGAATACCATATTGGGGTGCTACATCATAATACAAGCTCACGAGTCACGGTAAACGACATTTAATTTTTATTAAAAAAATCAAAGTTACAAGGTCCCAATAACTTTATAAAAACTCATTTCAAAATAACCCTCAACATGTTTAAGTTTCTTTAAAAGAAAACATTTTATCATGTGTGCAAAGTTCACCAAGTCTACGTCCTTCGATATCCGCATTCCATCCCATCCAAGCTAGCAAGAATATACCTGAGATAAACATGCTAAAACATCAACAAAAGTTTTTGTTGCTATGTATTGAATGTTCTTGGTAAGAAAAAGTTTTTGATTTTTGATTTATTTTGTTATATTTTTTTGGAGCTGGTTCTAAAAAAAACCCATATGTGTTTATCTTCATTGAATAGGTGTATTAGTATAGCCCTTGATGTGGATATGTACTAATTAGTAGGGCTAAGCATCGGGTCAAACCCAAACCTAAATTGAAATGTGTTTAAAAGCTGGACCGAAACCG
>BQNB010054695.1:18173-35424 GCA_026074375.1 Tanacetum coccineum | reverse complement strand
TAATATGGCTAAACATTTGTTCAATCCTCCCCGACCTCCGGATCATGTCTCTTGTTATGTGAATCTTTAGGGATAACAGAATCGAAACAAATGGACATTTGGTTTGCTACTGTATCAGTTGATAGATACGTCGTATTCAATTAGTTTGAATGCGCCGTATAGGTCTGTTGAATGCCAGTACGCCGTATTGAATTCACAGAATACGCCGTATTATTTGGAGGAACAGATACGTTATTTAGACTGTAAAACATAATACACTATCCTAAGCAGAAGGATAGATACGTCGTATCCAACTGGTGGATACGGCGTATCAAGTGATCAGTCAGAACAGAATACTTTTTAAAAACAGTTAAATGCGGGAATTTAAACACACAATGCAAATAAATACAAACATAATTAAATAATTAGATTACACTAAACTAAACTAACTAATGGTTAGAAATACTAATAAGAATAAGGTTTAATTAATTCACTCTCTGGCAACGGCGCCATAAACCTAATGTGCTGTCGTGTAGGGTCAATTATTTGATTATCAAGTTTTACATTTATATTTAGCCGACAAACCTAATACAACACTTTAACGAGCAGTGTACCTAGTCAAGATGGATTTTCGAGGTAAGTAGGGTGTCGAACACTAAGAGTGAAACATTAATCTTAAATTCTATCAGTATTTTAATTAGTTCTAATTAATATATTTATTGGTTAAACCTATGCTATATACGTTGTCTAATGATATAGAGGGTTTTCAGTCTGAGAGACTGGCACAGGTTTGGTGGAGCAAATATAAATTCAATAGACAATAAACACAAAAGAAGAAAATTAGAAGATAGAAAAGCGGTACAAGCCAAATGATAGAAAACTGTGTTAGCCATATTAAATCCGGTTCAATGTCTGTTTGTTTGTTTTAGTCCAATGATTTACTTATCTCGAAACGGCATATCATTCTTAAGACTTAGGCGGGACATCATCCTAAGACCTAAACACGATTAATCATGTCACAATTAATGCATCCTCATAAAGCATCCTTTAGTTTAATTATAATCTATCTTAGGGAATCAAAGCAGTGGTGATCCTGTTAAAAGCCTAGCCCAACGAGACTTTACCCACTTATTGTTTGACGGTGTTTTATATACTGGTAGTCCACTATTCCAATCTTCATCAGTTAATTAAGAGCATGATTGCTGAATCATATACGGGTCACCTACCGGTCCAACTAAGCTCATAATTCAAAGACAAAGACAAAACATTATTTGTGATCCTATTGGTCCAGTAATATAAAACACGATATGGAGAGCTATTCCGGTATCTAGATTACTTTTTAGGTAACACTAGACCCAGTTAAATGATAGGTCGCATATTCAAACACATAAACAAGTATGAGGTGATAAACATAATTAAACAATCAACGATTAATTAAGAAATCAATTTTAAAACAAACCAACATTAAACTTTCATTAAGATGGCTAATACCCGAGGGTATTAGCCCATAACCATTGTAATTATACAAGCGTAATCAAACAATTGAAATTGAACGATTATGAGAGTAAAAATTACATGATGTCTTCTATGGATTCGTGATCTATGCTTGACCTTGGTGGCTAATCCTCTCTTCTAAAATTCATCTTTAATGAGTATGGTATAAAGAATATGATATTGCACACTAAAAACTCATTTTTGAGTCTTCTATTTATAGTGTCTGAAAAAGACTTGATATGCCGTATCTGGCTAGGTCGATACGGCGTATAGGGCTGGATTCCTTGGAGTACGCGATACGTTCTCAATCAATCAGTGATATCATTCCTAATTTACGTTTATTACTGTATCTTCGAATAGTTATCTTCATGGATACGGTGTATAGAAGCAGTCAGATACGCCGTATTAGGATTTGGTCAAACGCGCTTTCTTGTGAAGTCTTGGCGCTGATACGCCGTATCTCTTTTGTTGGATACGGCGTATGTAGTCAGAAGTCAACAATCTTCAAATGTCTTTGTTTTAGCTCCAAATTATGCGCCTTTTAGCTTGTCTTCACAAAACACTCCTGAATTACTGCATTTATCAACTTTAAAGCAATTAAGTACGAAATAATGCAATAATTATATAAAAGTGGGCAAAACAGATGGGATAAATGATATAGTGATGTTATTTGATGCCAAAAAATATCCCCCCACTTGAATCCTACTTGTCCTCAAGTAAACTTTAGAAAAGTTTTAGTTTATGAAAATGTGTCCCAACTGAAGTTTAGGATTTTTTGTTTAAGCATCGTTTTGTCCTAATCACCTGTACATAACCAAGCTCCTCACGAAATATGGAAATGAAAACACTCAGATCACTCATCTAATCTAGGGTGCAACATTTAATTGGTACGCTCAAATGCTCGGCCGTGATTAGTTTTCTATCATAAGCTTGGCAATGATACAAATCTCCACCGCTAAAGCTAAGGAGAAACAAGTCAAAAGATAAATTGGGTCAAGAAGGCTTAGGGTTGATCATTCAAACAGTCTTTCACCAAAAGTACCACACCAACAAGGCAGCTGCATCGTACATACACAACCGTAACGACGGAATAGACACATACAATCCGATCACATCCCTGTTCGTGTTTAACTAGCGGTTAGGATGAAGAATGATATAGGGTAGGGAGCTTCTAACTTTCACCGAAATTCGTCATCCAACAAGGCAGCTAAAACATGCATACATGGCCGTAATGACGGAATAGACATGCATGCTCATACAAGTCCTCGTTCGAGTAGACATTAAGGTTAGTTGCTAGGAAAGGGAAGTAAAATGGGTGTTAAACAAAATTTCACGAAACAAATGGATTAAGCCAACAAATAAGGTACGGTTGCTAGTAACTTTTCCCCGACCATTCCATGACAAAGACTCGAACATATAGACAAACGCCTTAATCATAGAAATGACAAAGACAACCTAAGTTGGCGTTCCCATAACGGTCAACTTCCCTTACATCCCGCTCTTTACATACTTTTACAGAATAAGTGGTGATATCGACCACTTTTTACAAGACTTTACATCGTTGATTTTTGTAACGCATCAACGAATAATCGATCCTTCCAAGTAATTCCTTCGGTATAAACTTCTTTTGAACCGACTATTTTTCTTCCTTCTCTTTTGTTGCTTTTTTTCTTTTTCCATTTTTTTGCAATACATCATAAATCTCAGTTTAATTCCACCGTTTTCACTATCATAATTCATCCGGATAATCTTTTCCTAGTAACACTTCTTCTCCGGACATGATTCATAATCGCGAAAGTAGCAAAACTTACGAGCTACATATTTTTCCCATTGCATTGTGCAATTTCCCGACCATTACAGAGATAGAAAAATTTCACTTTGACACAGGAAATACAAAACTTTACACGAAAGCAACTAGCAACTTTGATTAAAATAGGCTTAATCTACACGGTAGGCTAAGGTGCAAAGGTGTAATGAAACATATAATATGGTGTAGAAAAAAAGAAAGGAATGGCTCAACAGGTTGTTCTAGGGGATCTTACTCTAAAAATGAGAGTAAACAAAGGGTTACACGAGATTTAACTAACCAGTGTAGTTAGTTAATTTTACGACATGTAGGCTATTTGGTTTAATCCTAGAAATTTATCAATTAAACATGTTCCTCTATCTAAATCCATAGTACTCATCATTGCGGTCTCGAGTGATATACCAGGCCAAGTTCTAAAGTCCACTACATCACCGACACACTCATAATTTTGTGGAATTTTTAGTTAGCAATTAGAAACGGGATAGGCTTAATTCTCACAATATGTATCAAGGGTTATAGTGTGCTAGGTAATATAACTAGTGATTTTTACAAAAGTCATGCTATTTTTTTTAAATTTGGCCTATTTTTAAGCACTTTTAAGCACGTAGCATGTTATTTTGTAGAAAAGAAGAAAAGTACGTTCTAATTCTCCATCCCCCACTTAAATTATACAATGTCCTTGTTGTATAGATAAAACAATTAAATAATAAGGGAAAATAGAATTAGAACGAAAAACTCCCTGATGTTTTGCTCGTGATAATTCTTAAAAATGAGTTCTTGAGCAAAAAGTGTGTTGACTAGGGCTTTGAAATGCCCGGATAAGTTCAACACATATCTTTTTCAGAATATACCATATCATAGTCTCAGCAAGGTCCTGCATAAAAGGTTAGAAGATGAGTGCAATTTCTATCTCTCTATAATGGTACAAGAAAACAATTAAACACACAAGTGTACAAGGATCAATACGCCGTATCCTAAACCCTAGGATACGTAGTATGGTTCATGTAAAAACAATTAAATTACTGGAAATTAAATATTAAGTTTTTAAAACTGATAACGTCTAGACACGTCTATACGCCGTATCCAAAGGGGTTCGTTACGCTGTATAGAGTGTCTGGGAAGACAGACTCGTGCAACAAACAATTAAAATGACCGGGTTGTCTCTCGGGAAGCATTTTTGTTTCAGCTGGTCTTTAAGTTCGACCTTTCTCTATCGCAACACTTTTTCATCTCATTTGGTTTGTGCTACTTCCCATCCACGATCTTTTCTGCTGAAGAGTTCGTGGTAGATGCAAGACATGCTGCCAGGAGTTCTTTCAACAGTATTAATTTTGCTTGGGCCTACAGTAACAAATTCTTCATCATTGCCAATCGAATGTCGTACGACTGTGAATTCTTTAGTTCTGCATAGCTCGTCTGGGTTGTCAATGTTGCGGCGAGCAGGGATTAGTATCGGAGAATATTCCCTATCAATAACTTCGTAGATGTCTTTTGCATCCTATGCGTCTAAATAAGGTTTATAAAATGTATCCGAACATGTCTTTTTGCTATTTTCCTCTCATGGTTCTTTGTATTTGTCGAGGTTACCAATCGTTCCTTTAGTACGCTCATTCACATAAAATTCCCTTAGCCTATTTTTGGAATTTTTGTCAATCTCCCAATAGTTGTCGAATTTTGACGTCAGCCAATATATAAATTCAAAGTAATCTGTTCTGTTGTCCAGGTCATCAGGGATTTTGCTATTAGTATGGGACAATGGGTAATATTGGTGAAAAAATTTATCATTCAGTTTGCTCCAGGTAATAGTTGTTCCATTTATTTCATTGTTCCACCATGTCTCTGCATCTCCACTAAGTGATTTTGAGAAGACGTGTAATCATAGTTCATTATTTTCCACATTAGGCATCTGAATCCATTAGGTTATTTCGAGCACCTTTGCAATGTGGTTGATAACGTCCCCTCCATCTATGCCATTGAAGGCGTTGTCCTGCAATATTTTCAAGAATTCATCACTGATTTTTAGTTCAGAATTTACGATCATCCATGAGTTAGTATGCTCTCCATTCCCACCACAGCTTGTTATCATCCTGAGTTGTAACTAGCGATCACCACTTTCTAAAAAGTGGAGGAAAATGTTAGTAGGATATAGAAGGTTTAAGCATGAGGATCATCGAATTGCTATTGTACCAGTCGACATATACGCCCTATCCAATTAATGTGAATACGCCGTATAGGTCTGTTGAAGATCTGTACGCCGTATTGATTTCACAGAATACGCCGTATTGTTTGGAAGAACAGATACGTCGTTTAGACTGCAGAATTCAATACGCCGTTCTGGGTAGAAGGTTTGATACGTCGTATCTAACTGGTGGATACGGCGTATCAGGTGATCAATCAAAACCAAATATATTGAAAACAATTTAAATTAAACACACAATGCGGATAAATACAAACCGAATTAAATAATTAGATTAAACTAAACTAATTAATGGTTAGAGATACTAATAAGAATAAGGTTTAATTAATTCACTCCCTGGTAGCGGCGCCAAAAACCTGATGTGCTGTCGTGTATGGTCACTTATTTGATTATCAAGTTTTACATTTATATTTAGCCGACAAACCTAAAAACAACACTTTAACGGACAGTATACCAGGTCAAGATGAAGTTTCACGGTAAGTAGGGTGTCGAACACTAAGAGTGAAACATTAATCCTATATTCTATCAGTATTTTAATTAGTTCTAATTAGTCTATTTACTGGTTAAACATAATCTATATACGTTATCTAATGATATGGGGGGTTTCCTGCCTGAGAGACTGGCACAGGTTTGGTGGTGACAAATATCAATTCAATAAACAATAAACACAAAAGAAGAAAATCAGAAGATAGAAAAGCGGTACAAGCCAAATGATAGAAAACTGTATTAGCCATATTAAATCTAGTTCAATGTCGGTTTGTTTGTTTTAGTGCAATGATTTACTTATCTCGAAGTGGTATATAATTCTTAAGACTTAGGTGAGACATCATCCTAAGACCTAGACACGATTAATCATGTCACAACTAACACATCCGCATAAAGCATCCTTTAGTTTATTTATAATCTATCTTAGGGAATGAAAGAAGTGGTGATCCTGTTAAAACCCTAGCCCAACGGGACTTTACCCACTTATTGTTTGACAGAGTTTTATATATTGGTAGTCCACTATTTAAATCTTTATCAGTTAATTAAGAGCATGATTACTGAAACATATATGGGTCACCTACCGATCCAACTAAGCATATAATTCAAAGACAAAGACAGAACATTATTTGTGATCCTATTGGTCCAGTAATATAAAACACGATATGGAGAGCTATCTCGGTATCTAGATTACTTTTTTGGTATCACTAGACCCAGTTGAATGATAGGTCGCATATTCAAACACATAAACAAGTATGAGGTGATAAACATAATTAAACAATCAACGATTAATTAAGAAATAAATTTCAAAACAAACCAAACATTGAACTTTCATTAAGATGGCTAATACCCAAGGGTATTAGCCCACAACCATTGTAATTATACAAGCATAATCAAACAATTGAAATCAAACGATTAAGAGAGTAAAAATTACACGATGTCTTCTATGGATTCGTGATCAATGCTTGACCTTGGTGGCTGATCTTCTCTTCTAAAATTCGTCTTTAATGAGTATGGTATAAAGAATATGATATTGCAAACTGAAAACTCATTTTTGAGTCTTCTATTTATAGTGTCTGAAAAAGACTCGATACGCCGTATCTGGCTAGGTCGATACGACGTATAGGGCTGGATTCCTTGGAGTGCGCGCTACGTTCTCAATCAATCAGTGATATCATTTCCAATTTACTTTTATTACTGTATCTTTGAATAGTTATCTTCATGGATACGGTGTATGGAAGCAGTCATATACGCCGTATTGGGAATTGGTCAAACGCACTTTATTGTGAAGTCATGGTGCAAATACATCGTATCTCTTTTGTTGGATACGACGTATGTAATCAGAAGTCAACAATCTTCAAATGTCTTCATTTTAGCTCCAAATTATGCGCCTTTTAGCTTGTCTTCACAAAACACTCCTGAATTACTGCATTTATCAACTTTAAAGCAATTAAGTACCAAATAATGCAATAATTATATAAAAGTGGGCAAAACAGATAGGATAAATGATATAATAAAGTAATGTTATTTGATGTCATCAATCAGCCTTTAGAAGTATATAAAAATGTATCCCTAAGGATTTTTTCCATTAAGCATTTATTCGATCAATTACTAGTACACAACCAAACACCTCATGAAATAGAAAGATGAAAATACTCAAATCACTCAACTAATCTGTATGGTAACATGTAACTAATTCGCTCAATTGCTTGGTCGTGACGAGTATTCTATCATAAGCTTGGCAAGGATACACATATCCACCACTAGAGCTAAGGAGTAACAAGTTTATAAAGGTAAATTAGGTTTTATTTTAAAGGCTTATAGGGTTTGATCACTTTATTTAGTCTCTACCGATATCAATATTCCTGAAAAGGTGACAAAGACCACACATAGACACCCGTAACGACGAGATAGACACATGTGACTGCTCACTCCCATCTTAAATAAGCTAAAGATTAGGACTAGTAAAGTGATATAGGGTATGGATCTTCTAACTTTCACCAAAAGTAATAAACCAACAAGGTGGCTGAATCACACATACATGGCCGTAACGACGGAATAGACATGCATGATTCGATCACATCCTCATTCGAGTAAAACCTAAGGTTAATCATTAGGAAAGGGAAATAAATTGTTGTTAAATAAAAATTTACGAAACAAATAGACTAAGTCCAAAAAGATAAGGTACAAGTTGCTAGATACTTTTTCCCGACCGTTATCATGATAAAGACTCATAAATATTTACACAAACATCTTGATCATTGATAAAAAACAACAACCTAAGTTGGCGTTCCCGTAACGGTCAACTCCCAATCATCCCATACTTTACATACTTTTACAAAGACAAGTGGTGATATCTACCACTTTATACAAAACTTTACATCGTTGATTTATAACCATCTATCAACGAATAATCAATCCTTTAAATAATACCATCGGTTTAAGCTTTAACAAACCGACTATCTTCAATTTTTCCTCCTCTTTTTTTTGTTGCAATTTTCTAATTTTTTTGATATTTTACATATTATACTACAAAACTCGGTGTAATTTCACCATCTTCACAATCATAATAACTCAGGATAATTTCTTTCATGATTCCTCATTCTTTGGACGTACCAATAATTGTGATGGTAGTAAAAATACATGCGTTTTGACTACTTTTCACATTCCCATTGCAGTGTGCAAATTTCCCAACCATACCAGAGATAGAAAATGACATAGGACACATGAAATACATACTTTACACTTTAAGCAACTAGCAACTGATAAATGGACTTAATCTAACAGGGTAGGCTAAGGTGTAAAGGTGTAACAAAACAAATAGTTGGTGTTATCCTAAAGGATTGGCTCTACAAGTTTTTCTAGGGGTATCTTACTCTTAAAATAAGTGTAAACAAAGGGTTTATATGGGGGTTAACTAACCAGTGTAGTTAGTTAATAATACAACATATAAAGGCTTTTTGGGTGTAATCCTAGAAATTTACCAATTTAAACGAGTTACTCCATCTAAATCCATAATACTCATTATTGTGATCTCGAATAGATATACCAAGCTAAGTTTTAAAGTCTACAACATCACCGGCACACTCATATTTTTATGGGATTTGGGTAAACATTTGGAAACGGATAAGGCTGAATCCTCACAATATCTAATAAGGGTTATGTGTGCAGGTTATGTAACTAGTAATTTCACAAAAGTATGCTTGAATTTTTTTTCAAATTTCAGCACAATTTAAGCATTTTAATGTGAAAAATAAGACAAGCATCGTTCTAATTCCCATACCTCACTTAAATTATACAACATCCTCGTTGTATAGATAAAACATTAAAAACGGGAAATTAAAAGAATTAAAACGAGAAACTCCCCTGATGTTTTGCTCGATAGATTCTCCAAGTTGAGTTTATGAGCAAGAATGTGTGTTGTAAATATGTCTGGATGCCAGCATGACTACAACACACATAAGATTCTAGATGATCGATACCTCACCAACTTTGTCGATTTCTTTTCCAGCGAGATCCTGTGTAAAATATAGGAAAATCATGCAAAATCCTATCTCGGGTATCCTACGGTTAATAAAAAAAATAAAACTGTACAGGCAGTCAATATGCCGTATCCAAAAACTAGGATATACCGTATAGAAAGACCTGTAAAAAGTATCAATACGAGTCAGTCTGCCAAATACGCCGTATCATGTGCATGAATACGCCGTATAGACATAACTGACAATTAAGTTACAAATGCAGAAAAATTAAGGACTGATAACGTCCAGACATTCAATACACCATATGGTATAGAGCGGATACGCCGTATTGATGTCTAGGAAGACAAACTCGATAAAAATAAATAAAAACTGTCCGGGTTGTCTCTCGGGAAGCACTTTTCTTACAGTTAGTCATTAAGTTAGACTTTTTCTTCAGCTTTTCACACTATTTAACACTCATCTTCTCATGCTTTCATTCTTGTGATGGATATGGTGCTTGTGTCTAAAATCAATCAACGAGCTAATTTGCTGAACTTACTGCCAGGCCTGATTCTATCATACACAAATAAACCAAAATCATCATATCATAATATACAAAAGAAGATAATATGTTTTAAGTTTTAGATACATCATGAAACAAAATAAATGTACACAGATAGAAATCAAAAGTAATGGTGAGGAAGATTAGGGGTCTAGCTGCTATGGTGCTAAGGTGCTGGCGTCATCAGTCCTATGCCTGGTACGCCTCACATACGGGATCTGAAAATCTAAATAGCTAGTGTATCTGACCCCAGCATGATCCATCATCCGTGAGAGACCAGTAACTGTCCATGTAGTGAATCGAAAGAAATCATAGGCCATACTATCCAATACCTCTCTCTGCTCGCCTAATGCCCCTCGCATCTCATGCACCTCCTCCTCTAGTATAGCCATCCCTTATGGTAAACTCCTAGCTGGTACAGATGCAAGTGGTGGCTGGGGTGTCTGTATAGGTGCTGGAACAGCCTGAGCACCCTCAGCAATATCAGGAGCACCCTCAATGACCTATGGGGAGCTAGCCACAACATCAGGCTGCCTTTCTGGTCCTGGGGCTACCCAAGCCTAAGTATCATCAAGCTCCTCGCAAATCTGTAGCCACACCAAAGGGAGGTCTCGGACTATCACTATCAATCCCTGAAGCCTCTACTCAGTAAAAAGTCCAAAATGCTTAGCCAGACGAGCAACAAACTATCCTCCAGATATCATCGCCTCGTGCTTCCTCCCAGAAGCAAACATCCTCAAATACCTAGCCAGCAGGTAGGGGATCTTGACCGAACCAACATCCATGCTCCTTAGGTAGAATAGATAAGTTACGGTCACCTTCTCAGGTGCCCGACTCCTCCAAGCAATGCTACAAGCGATCAGCCTGTGGCATAACCTTAGCATGGGATCCCTAATATGAGTATAAGAAGGGGGTGCGCTAAGAAAGTCCCCCTAAGAAGAAATCCCCCTCCAATAAGCACTTAGATCTCCCTTATTGAAGATTTGCCTAACACTCTCTGCCCAATATAAACCAAATCTAACAGTTTCTATCTCCTCTGCTGTATGTAATCCTAAAGCTAAAATGAACTCTCTCTAGCTCATGAAATGCTTAGCTTCACCCAACTGGAACTGAAGCGTACCCACAACATCAATATCAACAATTGCCTCACCAAACTTGAATGTACTAAAGAACTCCATAATGAGCTCAAACACGAGTGGGCCTCGCACCTCAAATAACTGTCTCTAAGCATGGATGGTGAACACACTCTGCCCCTTGAGTATCCCTATGCTTCATGAGCATCCTACTAGTCAATCCCTCAGCCATCTCAGCCGGTAAGCACTCAAAATCCAAAACCAACACCTGGTGTATCCCTCTACCGTAAATCTTACCCAATCTCTCCTCAAAATACGTAATACCAGAATCTGTATACTCCAAACCCTCAAACCTTAGATACTGATATCTCTGATCTCTAGGTGGAAGAGCCATATCTGCAAATTTAACAAAATTAGTATAAAGATTATAAAGATTTATCATTCTATTTCGAGGGCATATACGACGTATTCGGATGTGGATATGTCGTATACAGTTTTAATGGTATACTCCGTATAGGGCATAGATACAGAGTATTGGGAGATATAGTTAATACGTCGTACATAGATAAATCAATACGGCGTATAGGATTTTAGATTGCAGGTTTATCAGTAGGTCTGTACGCCGGATTCATGTTATTGAATATGTCGTATTGTGTTTTTTATTTTGGGTAAAATTTTTGTTGTTACGCCGTATCCATTTTAGTGGATACGCCGTATTGCTTCTGCAGTTAAAAATGAAATGGATTTCCCATTTCAACCCATTTGACCCATTAACTTAATTCGAAAATCTCGAAATTACCAATTCTCAGGAAAGGGGACATGTAAACAATGGCATTATGGCAAATCTCGAAAACCCTAAATTCTAACCCTAATCCTAATTGATAATCGTATTTCAAAAAAGAAATGAAAAGAATAGGGAAGATTTAGGCTTATTACCGTGTGATTCGAATGAAAAGATGTAGAGAGCTTAGAAATTGATCTCCAATGTTTTGACCGCGGATTCATGTTATTGAATATGTCGTATCGTGTTTTACAATTTGGGTAAATTTTAGTTGATACGCCGTATCCATTTTAGTGGATACGCCGTATAGGGGTTCGTTCAATACGGCGTATTGAACGAAATTGTTGACTTAGTCAAATCAAGTTAAAAATAGTAGATACGGCGTATAGGTGTTTACCTAATACATCGTATCCGTTCTTGGAGACCAATTTTTCATAAATTTAACAAAGTAAAGAAAACTTACCTTGGCCTCCGCAACTTCCTCGTTTAGACACCATCCTTATAAAACCGCTTGGGGTCGAAGGGAATTCCAAACGGCACATAAAGATTTTTAATTATGAAAATTAATGGCTTCCCTTTGTGAATATAATTCCAAGTCATGATATTTAATTACTTGATAAAAATCTTAGTTTTGAAAATTTTTCCTGATGTATCATGACTTGTTTTCAAAAGCCTATTTGACACTTGTGCATAGGTACCAACATCGGTATTTATCTCATCAGGTAACGGTATGACAAATACATCCCAAAGCTTATTATCATTGTCCTTATTCGATTTTGAATCATCAGGATAAATTATGTTAAAAGGAAATAAATCATTAAAGTATAAAACGTTTTGTTCCTCTTCATCATATTCGGACAATGATGTTTCATTTTTCAAATTAAATTCATCGATGCGTTGAGGGCTTACAGTAAGTTCAGTTAAGAAATCTGATTTAGATGTTAAAGCATCATTGTAAACAATGGCTGAAAATTCTTTCTCAAAATCTTTAAGGTAGTCTAAATCATCAAAATAACTGACCGTAGGCTCGGGTGATGGAAAAGAAGGCATATTGACTTTATCATTATCATTTTCCAAATCCGTTTTCAAATCGCCGACAGAAATAATTTTATAAGATAATGAGTTTTTTTCGAAAATTACCGTGTAATCTTCATCGTCATATTCGTCAAACGATATTCTAAAGTCAATTTCATTATTGTAAAGAGAACTTAACGTGGGTTCACATGAGAGTGCTACTTTAGGCGTTAACGTGTCATTAAAGACAATAGCTGGGAATTCGGTTTCAATAGACCTGAGGTCATGAACATCATCGTCATACCAAATTCTACCATAAGTAGCAATTTCCCAGTTATACACCTTATCACACCTACGAGCTTTTTATTCCTCAAGCCTGATATACTCTTCCATGGTAATATTGGGGTCGTCCATAATTTCCTGTGATAAATTTGCTAGGAAAGAAAGCTGTCAAATAGCTTAGTACGCCGCTTTAATTAAACTGAATACGTCGTATTACCCAAACACAATATGCAAATAATACGCAAATATACATAATTTTACACTAATCTAAATTACACTAATCCTAAGGGTTAAGTTAATATAATGTTAAAAACAAAAATATTAAGTAAAAGTCAAGATTAAAATTTCACTCCCCGGCAGCGGCGCTAAAAACTTAATGTGTCGTTGTGTGTAGGTAATTTATTTATGTTTTCAAGTTTTAATTTTATATTTTGCCGACTTTACCTAAAACAACACTTGAACGGGCAGTGTACCCGATCAAATGGATCGAATTCCTTAAGCTTGTTTATGATTTAGTTATATTAGATAAATCTAACACAACTATAGTAAAATCTTTGTTTGAATGTATTAAAGATTATGCAGAATCTAATCTTTAATATTAAGAAGAATTATCAATGAAACCGTAATTCTATGAACATATAATTCAATAAACAAGCTCCAATATTATTAATGATAATAATACGAATACTCATAAAGTATTAGGGTTACAAACACCTTGAAGCTAAGAATTATACGACTAAGATTGATTTGGTTTTGGTACGCCAATCTCTATGCCCTAGGACCTCCTTTTATACACCAAGGAGTCCTACTCGGCTTACAATACTTTCCTAAGTATATAAAATCTATTCTATAAATAACTAATACATATCAAGTAAGCAGTACTAACAAACAGTACTAACTTACACTAGCAGTACTAACTTAACACTAGCAATACTAACTTCAAGCAGTCTTTGTACTAGCAGTAGTAACTTTTACTAGCAGCATTAACTTTTGTACCATCAGTACTAATATTCACTAGCAGTACTAACTGTAAACTAGCAGTAGTAAACACTTAGCATATTTTCTTTGAAGTCTCTGAGCAGTACTAACTCCAGCTAAACAACATTAACAAAAACATGAGCAACAGTAATTCTAACAGCATCAAGAAGACTTTTAATCCCAACAATCCTCCCCTAAACTTGATATTCTTCTTCAAAATCATTAAATTTCTTCATTTAAAGCTTCATCAAAACTAGGAGGATGCTTCCAACCACTTCTTTACTTCTTAAGCTATTTCTTGATCAATTTACACAGCTAATAAGCCATTTCACTTTCATAATCAATTTGAAGCTTCTTTTCCAACATCATTAAAAGTGTAGGTGGTGTAAGAGGATACTTCTTCTCTACCAACATGTAAATCTGCATAGACTGCATCATCAAGGAATGTACTTCACATGAGTTATACAACTTCCATTCCAACACTTTGTATCCTTGTTGATTCATCCATATTGCATCTTCTACATGTGGTTCAAACATTGTTTTCATATCATTCCATAACAGATAATCCATGCTTTCCACTGGTCTTGTTGATCCATATCTAGCTTTTACCAACTTGTACAAGTCTTCCAAATCTTCCTTGTCAAAACTTTTAAGCATTTGACTAAAGATCATGTACATCTAAGACTTTCCATCAGCTCTCACCATTTGATAATAGCTTTTCTTTCCTTCTTTATGGATTCCTTGGAGACTTAACAGCTAAAGGTATAGCATCAATTGCTACTTCTTCTTCATCTGGAATAATTTTCATTAACTGTTTAAGCTCTGCTGTTTCTTTGTCATTTTCCACCTTTTGCTTCTTTGTAATCTCTTGTACCAGCTCTGTTCCTGCTCTCTTTTCTTTACCTTCCACCAACTCTGTTCTAAAGTTTTCAAATGTATTTACCCTTTTACATGCTTTGTCAAACATCTCTTAAATAGAATCAAACCCTTTTGACTTCAAATCTTTGAGCTTGTATCCTTCCATGTTCTTTAGGTAAGTACACATTATTTGTCTCTGTTGAGCTTTTGTTGGTGGTTTGTTTATTCTTTCTTCTGCTCTTTTAGCTGCAAAATACTTTCTTCTTTTATCTAAGAGTTGTTGAAATAATGTAGCCTTTTCTGCATCAGACAACTCTTCTTGTTCTTGTGGTTGCAATCTTTCAGCCAACTGATGATCAACATCAATCTTTGCTTGAATATCATCCCATTATTCAATCAAAGCAATATTGGCTTCTTTTTCTTTTTCAGCTTTCTTTCTTGCAAGTCTTTCTTCTTCATCAAATTTAGCTTGTAACTTTAAAGTAGCTTCTTCATCAAGCATGATTTGAACTTTCTTCTTTATAGGCTTCACAGGTTCTTCAATCATTATTCCTTTACCCTTGTCCTGTGATTGTTGTGAAGAAATTATTGTTATTGTTGTTGTTGTAGATGGCTCTTGAAAAACAATCCCTTTCACCTTGGGTTTTGAAGTTTTTAATGCTTTAAGTGCTTGAGCCAAAGTAATTTCTTTAGTAGTTATTGTAACAGTTGTTGAAGTAGTACTAACTTGAGCAACATCAACTACTTCTTCAATAACATTTTCATTTTGCTCTGCAACAAACACCTCCTCACCATTTAAAACATTCACATCAAACATCTCATTATCAGCATCATCTTAAACATTAAACAGGGTAATGTCTTCATCTGCATCAATAGCATTAATTCTCCCCTATTTGGATGCATCCTCACCCAAATCTTCTTCGTCACTAGAGGATTCTACCCGAGCTGTCAAACCAACTTTGTATAATCTCTTCACCTTATGAGTTCTTGACCTATTTTTCTTTTCAAGCTTCTTGACCCTCCTTTTCAAACTAGCAATCTTATTTTGTTGAGTGGTCTTTGTCTTCTCCAAATCAAGAACCCTGTTTTGTAAAGTGGTACATAGTTTCATCAATTCATTTAGTTTAAGTCTATCTTCATCACTTCGAAGTGTGTTACCTCTTGCGAGCAATGAATCATTGGAATGTTTAGATACATTCTCAAATCTAGTTTAAGCAATAGTATCCCCCATGGTTTCTTGGCACCTAGGACCACCACCTGAAGTAGTTCCTAGGGAACTAGATTCATTAGGTGTTGCCTTGGATTGGGCTTAGTTATGTTACCACTGTCCTGCTCTGCTTCTAAGCTAGAAGCAGTAGTGGCAGCCCTCACCAAACTGTTACCCAACTATCACCCCACTCCTTATGGACAACCTCATCTGTAACATTTTCACTAGGATCACTAGGCTGAGGTACCTGAGTGTCTTTTCTTTTAGGTTTTCTAGGTTTTTGTGTCTTTTGTGGTTGAGTAGATGGTTGAATAAAGGTGGGTGTGTGATGGGGATCAATTGGATTTCCTGAACCTTCACCCAATTCTGATTGGTTTTGTACCACCATTGTTGGAAATAAAGGTGTTACTCTACCAGAAAAACCTTTTCCTACCCTTCTCATATTTCTAAATATCTTTTTAGTGTGAGAGGGTGCAATATAAATTCTCTTATGATTTGGCAGCCCATCAAGTTGTTGATCCAAAAACACTTGTACAAACCTTGGATACATCAAAAATTTCCCAGACAAATTATCCAAGTTTCTAATCATACTTTCAAAAATGTATTTTGGAAAGTTAAACTTCTGATTTGTAGCCAAATAGATAATTGCAGATGCCATAGTACTACTAAACTCATTCCATAAAGTAGTCTTTAAACTTAGACATTGTAGAATA
This sequence comes from Tanacetum coccineum, assembly GCA_026074375.1. Lineage (NCBI taxonomy): Eukaryota > Viridiplantae > Streptophyta > Magnoliopsida > Asterales > Asteraceae > Tanacetum > Tanacetum coccineum. The sequence goes on along the minus strand of BQNB010054695.1, from coordinate 18,535 downwards.
GTATGAATAAGAAATTTCCATTATGGGGAAAAGAATGGCTTATAGAAAGTTAGCTTTTGTGAAATTTTCTCATACCCCATCAATGTAAGTTGTTCAAAGATGGTAGAATTTAGTAGACAATCAACACCTTCTGAATCTTCTCGGCCCTACGCACCGGGGACAAAGCGTAGAGGTCACTTTAGCTTGTTGTACCGGAGTGGTTCATCGTCAAAAGAACAACAATGGCTTGTAGCATTTCCTATTGATTTGTCTAGGGGATGGGATGTAAAAGTGCTTTTATGCAATGTTAATACGTCCTAAAAACGTTTTTGCATACATGCATAAAGATCTCATGAACAAAAATTTGAGATACATAATTCATA
>BQNB010054695.1:0-17257 GCA_026074375.1 Tanacetum coccineum | reverse complement strand
TAATTTTTGATCATCCTATAAGCTAAACTTAAGTCGGTATAAAATGGTTAATTGTTAGAATCGATCTAGTAAAACCTTAAGAAACCGAACGATCAAAATATGTGTGAATCGAACGAGCATGAAAACGTATGGACCGATCGAGTGATTTGTAATGTGAACCGATCGAGTAATTAAGTGTAGACCGAACGAGTGCCAATTTAGTGTGAACCGATCGAGTGATATAAAGTGTGGACCGAACGAGTGTCAGTGTAGAGTGAACCGATCGAGTGATTTGTAATACGGACCGAACGAATGAATGACTATGAGGACCGAACGAGTGAATGACTATGAGGACCGAACGAATGAATATCTATGAGGACCGAACGAGTGAATCCAAGTGAGGACCGAACGAGTGAATCCAAGTGAGGACCGAACGAGTGAATCCAAGTGAGGACCGAACGAGTGAATCCTAGTGAGGACCGAACGAGTGGATCCAGTATGGATCGAACGAGTGAATCATTGAATGGACCGAACGAGTAAACTTGTTTGTGGACCGAACGAGTAATCCAACTCATGGACCGATCGAGTGTAAAATGAATGGAAACAGATCTAGTGCATAATTGTGTGCGTCAAACCAATAAGTTTATAGTGTGATCCAATTGAGTGCTAAAGTGTTAGAAGCATAACCAATTTTTTGACATAACACACTTAAGATCAGATTTTTTTCCAACTGAGGTTAAATTAAACAAGTCTCTTAGTTTAAAATAGACATTAAAAGCTTGACAGAACCAAGGTTAACTACATTCAACTTAGTTGTTACAATAGGTGTCTTTGTCTCATACGCTATTTGTCTATCTAAGATGATTGATCTTAAAAGTGCTAAAAGTCATAAAGGTTCTCATGTATGAATGATTGTGTCGCATTATAAACTGTACTCACTCTTTCTTAAACAGACTCATGGAAATCTCAATAGCAGATCAGATTGCTTTGGATGATGCTTTAGTTGCTCCTGCCAACCGACTTAAGATTGGTAAATGTAATCTTCGATTAAGCTCGGATGTCACATCAAAAGAAGCAACTCTTCAAGTAGTCTACGATGTGTTAAAGCTCACTCCTTTCTACAAGGCATTCTAAGTTTCTACTGATGTTCCAGAGATCTATATGCAAGAATTCTGGGCCTATGCTTATATTCATAACCGATCTGTTAGATTTAAGATGAATAACAAAAAGCACATTCTCAATCTTGATCAATTCAGAGACATTCTTCAAATTTGACCTAAAGTCGGTTATAAGAAGTTTGAAGAACCACCTCTTGAGAAGGAGATTCTCGCATTTCTAGCCAGTCTTGGTCACTCTAGAGAAATAAGATTACAAAACCTATTAGACGAAATGAAGAAAGAAGAAACGAAACAATGAAGACCAATTTGTCTATAGTTAAGCTTTGTCTAGGAAGCTAGGGTTGTAACCATCCTCATACTATATAAAGAGGATAGGCATCTAGGTTACATCCATTCTATTCATAGCAGACTTCTCCAATGAGAGTATGAAATAACGTCATATAGCGTGGTGTAGTGTAGTAGTAATAGTTAGTTCCTGTTTATTATGGTTCAATAAAGAAAACCTTTTAGTAATTTTGAAGCTTGTTCTTAATTATTATTCCGCTTGTTGTTTTGTAATCATTGTTATTATACCTCTAGTTGAGGTCCGATCTTGGCTGTCTACAAGTGGTATCATGAGCCTCGTGGCTACGATTAGGGTTTAAGAGGATGTTCTGTGTAATTTATTTTTCTGTTATTTGTATTATAAAAAGCAGCAGGGGGTTTCTCCTCAAACCCTAATCATTTGAAATGGCTTTACTTCGATAGCAGCAGCAAGGCACAAGTAGGCAGCCAGATCAAAGGAGTAGATTTGACTGCATGATTTTTTTGATAGCAGCAGTATGATGGAATTGATTTTTCGTTTGACTAGTCTGATGTATATGGGATAAGATTCACGGTTGGTTGAGAAATCCCCTGATCTTTAGGGGATCTGTTTTGTTTCTCTAATTATTTCCATATTTTGTTAGATCGTGGTATTCAGAACCTGTCCTGAGTTTATGGGCTGCGCTGTTGATGAAGTGGTTGAATAAAAGGATAATACTGGTACCTGATGGGTTAGTACTGGTCATTTACGAGTTAATTCTGTCTTCGGTTAATACTGGTTGGTCATGTGTGGTTAGTTCTGGTCACACTCGGTTACTACTGGTCTTACGATGGTTCCTTCTGGTGCTTATACGGTTCCTACTGGTTGTATATTCTTTTTTTTTTTTTTTTTTTTGTTTTTTTTTTTTTATTTTGATTCATATGGTGGTTATGAGTACTACTGGTTATATCATTCCTGCTGATAGTTTCTTCTGCTTATGGCTTCTTCTGCTTGCCTTGTTCGATACTGTTTGTTATTGCTGCTAGTATTATAGGTCCTCAGACGCCCTTGGATCTTGAACAATGATGATGTGTATAGTTCGTTTTAGAGATTCAGTGCATGATATGATTCTTGATTGGAACAATTACACGCTCTTTACAAATATTTTGGGGTGGGTATATGATTACCATACAAGTGCATGTTTTGATCATCACAAATATTCGAATGATCATAAGCATTGAGTGTTTCTGGTTGATCCGTCTGAGTACCCGTGACTATCGGGCCGTTGCATGTAATCGCATGCATATATGACTACAAGAATTATCCAAAAGACATTTAGTTACATTGTATTGTAATACGTCAAGTCTTGTTCCGCATAAAGGAAAGAGAATGATCTATGCTACTGAGTTTCATGGATTCTTGGATATGCTAGAGTAGTGTTAAGGTTTTCATGAGATCATTCTTGTTAGATCGTTCGAATTTCTTGATTTTATTGATTGTTGCTCGTTAAATGCTAAATCCTCATCAATCATACTCAAAACAATATAAGTTGGCTTCAACAAGTAATTTTTGATCATCCTATAAGCTAAACTAAAGTCGGTATAAAATGGGTAATTGTTAGAATCGATCTAGTAAAACCTTAAGAAACCGAACGATCAAAATATGTGAATCGAACGAGCATGAAAACGTATGGACCGATTGAGTGATTTGTAATGTGAACCGATCGAGTAATTTAGTGTAGACCGAACGAGTGCCAATGTAATGTGAACCGATCGAGTAATTAAGTGTAGACCGAACGAGTGCCAATTTAGTGTGAACCGATCGAGTGATATAAAGTGTGGACCGAACGAGTGTCAGTGTAGAGTGAACCGATCGAGTGATTTGTAATACGGACCGAACGAGTAATTTGTAGTATGGACCGAACGAGTGAATGACTATGAGGACCGAACGAATGAATGACTATGAGGACCGAACGAATGAATGTCTATGAGGACCGAACGAGTGAATCCTAGTGAGGACCGAACGAGTGGATCCAGTATGGATCGAACAAATGTATCATATGATAGACCGAACGAGTGAATCATTGAATGGACCGAACGAGTAAACTTGTTTGTGGACCGAACGAGTAATCCAACTCATGGGCCGAACGAGTAAACATTATCATGGACCGATCGAGTGTAAAATGAATGGAAACAGATCTAGTGCATACTTGTGTGCGTCAAACCAATAAGTTTATAGTGTGATCCAATTGAGTGCTAATGTGTTAGAAGCATAACCAATTTTTTGACATAACACACTTAAGATCAGATTTTTTCCAACTGAGGTTAAATTAAACAAGTCTCTTAGTTTAAAATAGACATTAAAAGCTTGACAAAACCAAGGTTAACTACATTCAACTTAGTTGTTACAATAGGTGCCTTTGTCTCATACGCTATTTGTCTATCTAAGATGATTGATCTTAAAAGTGCTAAAAGTCATAAAGGTTCTCATGTATGAATGATTGTGTCGCATTATAAACTGCACTCACTCTTTCTTAAACAGACTCATGGAAATCTCAATAGCAGATCAGATTGCTTTGGATGATGCTTTAGTTGCTCCTGCCAACCGACTTAAGATTGGTAAATGTAATCTTCGATTAAGCTCGGATGTCACATCAAAGGAAGCAACTCTTCAAGTAGTCTACGATGTGTTAAAGCTCACTCCTTTCTACAAGGCATTCCAAGTTTCTGCTGATGTTCCAGAGATCTATATGCAAGAATTCTGGGCCTCTGCTTATATTCATAACCGATCTGTCAGATTCAAGATGAATAACAAAAAGCACATTCTCAATCTTGATCAATTCAGAGACATTCTTCAAATTTGCCCTAAAGTCGGTAATAAGAAGTTTGAAGAACCACCTCTTGAGAAGGAGATTCTCGCATTTCTAGCCAGTCTTGGTCACTCTGGAGAAATAAGGAAGATCACTGATGTTAATGTCAATAAGCTGCATCAACCCTGGAGATCATTTGCTGCTATCATCAACAAATGTCTCAGTGGTAAACCATCCTACGACAGTCTTCGTCTTTCTCAAGCTCAAATCTTATGGGGAATGTACAATAACAAGAAGGTTGATTATGCATATCTTCTGTGGGAGGACTTCACTTACCAGATTGAGAACAAGAATACGAAGAAGGGCAATGCGATGTACTATCCTCGTTTCACCAAGCTAGTCGTCAACTTTGTCATGGATAAAGACCCTTCAATTCCTCGAAGAAACAAGGTAAATTGGCATTATGCCAGAGATGACCCAATGTTCACAACAATCAATGTCATCTCAAGGAATGAAGACACTCAGTTGTACGGGACTATCTTGCCAGTAGCATTAACCAACGAGGACATCCGCAACTCTGAATCATACAAAGAGTATTATGCTATTGCTTCAGGAAAGATTCCTCCAAAGACAAAAGCAAGTAAGAAGAAAGCTGATTCTGATGCACCCATTAAGCAGAATTCTCCCACAGTCCCCAAAGAAAAGAAAGGCAAGAAGACTGGAAAAGGAAAGCAAAAGGCTAAAGAGTTATAGACTATCTCTGAGACGACTTTGACAGAAGCTGAGTAACTCAAGATAATCACCAAAAGAAGCTGTAAAGAGTCTCACAACTCTCATGCCAGTAGATCTGGTGCAGATGAAGGAACTAGTGTTTCACCAGGGGTTCCCGATGCACCTAATTATGACTCAGATGATGATATCTCCTGGAAGTCAAGTAAAGATGATCAAGATAATGATAAAAATGACGATGATGAGAACGCTCAAGATGATGATGATGAAGCACAGTCTGAATCTGAAGATGATGGTGATGATTTCATTCATCCAAAGCTCACAACTCATGATGATGAAACAACACATGAAGAGGAAACTGAAGAAGATGACACCTTCGATCCTATAGTTCATACACCCTCTCATGTTTCATCCTCAGATGATGAAGACAGTGACAATGAAGTTGAAGGGATGGATGTTGAAGGAGAAAAGTCGGATGAAGATGCTACATATGTAGAGGACCAAGGCAATGAGGCGGACAGAGATACCAATGCCAATCTTGAAGGAAGAGATGATGTACAGGCAGATGTTGTATTGCCCCAGGTTCAAGTAACCCAGGAAATTGAAGACACTCATGTGACCCTAACTCTGGTAAATCCTGATGGTCAACAACAAAGTTATTCTGTATCGTCTAGCTTCGTCTCCAACATGGTAAATCCAAATCAAGATACCGGTGTTGATGCTATATTTGGACATAATGCTGAAGCTTCCTCTCTAGTAGATATTCCTGTCACTACCATTGTGGAGCCATATTTCTGTGCACCAACCAATCGTCCTCCAACACCGACTCCTCTCTTCACTCAATTACAACAAACACCAATCCTGACACCGGCTACTATTCCAAGCTCCTCACTACAAAATCTTCCTGACTTTGGTTCGTTGTTTGGTTTTGATTACAGACTAAAAGCGTTAGAAGACAACTTCTCAGAATTCAAACAAACAAATCAATATGCTGAAGCACTCTCTTCCATTCCTGGCATCGTTGACCAGTACCTGGCAAATAAAATGAAGGAAGCAGTAGATGTTGCAGTCCAACTGAAGTCAGACAGAATTCGAGAAGAGGCTCAAGCTGAAAATCAACAATTCCTTGATTCAATCGATGAAGGAATGAAGAAAGTAATCAAGGAACAAGTCAAGAGTGAAGTCTCGAAGATCACACAAAAAATTGAGAAGTTAGTGAACGAACAACTCAAGTCTGAGGTTCTGGTACGATCTTCAAAGGAAGCCAAGACGTCTCATGCTGTAGCTGCTAATCTTTCGGAACTAGAGCTGAAAAAGATCTTAATTGACAAGATGGAAGCTAACAACTCTATCAACAGGTCTGACATCCAAAGGCAGCTCTACAAGGCATTAGTTGATGCGTATGAAGCCGACAAAATTCTGCTAGATACTTATGGCGATACGGTCACAATAAAAAGACCTCGAGACGGAGCAGATGATGATCAAGAACCCTCCGCTGGAACAGACCGGGGGTCCAAAAGAAGAAGGTCAGGAAAAGAACCTGAATCTACCAGTGCTCCAAGAGAAAAGACAACCACGACAGCAGGAAAGACTACTACAGGTTCTAAGACTCATAAGCAATCTGCTAGCCAATCTGCACCAGTAGAGGAAACTATGCAATCTACAGATGTCTTTGAAGCACCTGCACATCAGGAATTCGAAACGGGTGTCCATGATGAACAACCAAAGAAAGAGGTTCATCCACTCCGACTGGTTTCAACACCCTTAATAGTCTACCTTCTCCAGATCGGCATGGTATAAGTCTGTACCTGCTATTCACGAATTCCGTCCAAACCTTGGCTTAAGCAATCTGGCAAGAGGAAAGACCCTCGAGAGTCATTCGATGAGCTAACAGACCTTACCATCTTGCTTCGTAGCTTTTGTGACGAACGGCTAAATGTTACAACACTAACACCGGAAGAGTTAGCAGGTCCAACCATTTGAGCTGATATAAAGGACAGGCAAGAGGACTGACTAAACTTGTACTTTTATGAAGAAGTCTACAAAGCCACAAACAAGAAAAATTGGACTGGATCACCCCGAAGGCCAGCAGGTATCCTCATTAGATCTCAGAAAGCCACTACGTTGGTTCTAAAATTCTCAAGGTCGTAATGTCATACCGTTTCACCACTTCATCATAATAACGACCTTGCGTATCTACGTGGTGGTGAGTCAAGCCTGTAAGTTTACTTACCCCAGATACGAGCCATTGGCTGCAGATTTGCGGCCACATTAAAATGGATAGAAGTTTTAGTGCTGACTCAATGTGGAGGTCAGCGATAGTTCAACTATGACAAATTCGCTCTCTGGGAATTCACATTGGGGCAGAAGAGAAAGGACAATTCAATGATTTGCGGCCACAAGGGAATCAGCTCGTGACTTTACTCAAAAAGTACGAATTATTACTGGTACAAAGTGTGGAATTAGGTCGAATGGCAAAACTATAAGCATATTGATGGATCACATGTACGTAGGGATGACGACATTCTTTACATAGTTCAAAGAAGGTGATTTCCACAGACTTTGAATCCAAGACATTGAAGACATTCTGCTTTTCTTCGTGCCAAGGAAAGTTGTCCAAATCGCAACATTAAAAAGAACGGCCTCTTGCATTTAATGTCTCTTTAAGAATGTTCACAAGAAGTGGTTGTCATCTAGCGTGGTGGAAAACCTTCCAATTGGGTGTCAAAGCTATCAAAAGAAACTCGAACCTCACAAAGCCTGCACGTCAGACCCAATTGAGAGAAGAAGTTGCTTACACACCATACTCAGATCCCAGAGGATTCATCTATGAGAACAAAGACAAGAAGAACAGATTGATGCGCATTGATGAACTACACAAGTTCAGCGATGGTACTCTCGATGATGTTAGGACTGCTCTGAATGATCGACTCAAAGGAATAAGAATGGAGTATCTGTCTCAAACTTTTTGGAGCCTACGTGACAAAGCAAATGCAAGAGCTATGATTCAGGCAATTGACAAAAGATTAAAGACAAGGAGGATCATGCGAAGCTTGGAAAGATTTGTTGGTGGAAGACCATACGGGGGTGACTTACTGCTGCTTCACGGACCATATGATTTATCATATGTTGTTATCATCTTATAAGGTCAATCCTCGTAAATAACTTTATCTTGTGAATATGTTAATAACTAGTGTAGATTTTTTGGTGAAATATAAGATGCGCTCGAGTACAATTTTTTCAAGAATTTCTTAGTAAATTCAAAATCTTTCAAATAATTATACTCGGCATTATCTTATAAACCCTCAAAAGTTGGCAGAGGAGATTAATATGTTCCATTGTGCTTAGGAATACATCATTTTGTCCCCGATCGGTTAATCAATTGATATCCAAAATTATCAAGGATTAAACATATTTAGATAAAGGGGAGAAAATGTGATTAACCTGGACTCTAATGTATATTGACGGATGTGATTCAATAAAAATTGAGTGACTCAATGGCACTCAACTTAGATGTACGACGATTCACGATGCACTTGTTAAGGGGAACTTTTAGTGATGATTAAAGAACATTCAAAGTGTAAACTTTTTGATATTTATATCAAAACACTTTGAATGAAGTTTTTTTTTTTTTTTTTCCAATGATTTTGGTGTGACTGTGATGGAATACCCAAAAAGATCCCGAACCATGTACTTAATTTTATTGGAGTTATAGGCTGGTTAGGTATAGGTATTCAAAACCATGATCCAGCCAGAACCGGTGGGATTCTACCCAGGGATATCGCTAGTTAGTGTAGGAAGTCCTTAGGTATGATTAAAAAGGAGAAAAAGTGAGAATCGGGAATAATGCCGACTGAGATGGAGCTAACACTGGAACAAACCCAACAAGGTGTTAGTTATGAAGTCTCGATAAGCATTGAAGGGGTTGAAGAATGAAAAAGAAATGTAAGGATAAAGGGTGAAAAGAAAGAAGCCCTCCATACACTTAGGCAGAAACCGGGTCAATACATATGCTGTCAGAAACACTTAGGTGTTGTCTGACATTGAAGACAGTCATGGACCCAGTGACGCTATGCACAAAACCCCTCATAGCCATCAAAGTCAGAAGAACTTTGTTTTAAAACTCACGGAGATATACTCATTTCTATTGACTTTCTCACTTCGAGTTAGTTGATATTGAAAAGGTGGCACTCAGCTCCAGCCTCGATCACTAAAATTAAAAGTGCACTCTTGAGTCTAGAGCCAAAAGGATCATCATTAATCTCATCAGGGACACTTGTCATAATTTAGACTTGTTATCTCACACAATGTGAATATTCTAAAGTAATATCATTAGAGTCCTACGCAAGATCCTTGTGATTTTGCCAGAACATCCGAGTGATACTTAGGTATTCACAATGAAGATGGAAATCCTGCTTGAGCCAACATCAAACAAGCTCATGGTAGGTGACTTGTGCGATTCTTATGAATCAAGCTTGTGACAACTGGAAAGCAAACTCGCGCGCGCGCGACTCTTATGAATAAAATACTTCTATTGCTGGATTTTATGGATATAACGAAGCACACAGTTAAATGGATGTCTGAGGTTATGGTCTTAAAAACTCTCTCGACAGTTTCTATAGCTCTCTCTTTTGAAATTGCTACCTACATTAACGCAAGTGACATCGTGGTCGATCTGAGAATTAGGAACACTCACATGTATGTGTTCCTAAGTGATCGGATCTCGAGTGATGATCGATTGTATGTTGAGTCTACATCACTGTTGCACTTTTACTTATATCTCATTAGGTGAGATAGAGAACGTCTACGCTCGATCTGCTTTGCAGACGTTCCGATGAATGACGACTACTATGCGCTCTCGCGTATGTATCGTGCCAGAGTTGCTTATAGAGCATCGATGTTGTCCTAGGATAGTATAGAGTAGAAATCACTGATCTAAGGCGTTGATCTATGATCAGAGAATGAGTTCTTAGTTCCAGTTGAAGTGTGAATGATAGATATACATACGTCTCAGGCGCAGAAATCCTCAATTAGCTGTTGCTATGAGATAGTAATTTTTCCGCCGTACAAAATGAGCTGCGATATATCTAAGCTCGCATCTGAGACGCACGAGTATCTCGCTATCCTTTTTTCTCTCTCTCAGAGTAGCGATGCTGCACGAGATGATGTTATTCCTACGCGTACAATTATCCAATAGATGATTTCTAGATGCGTGTTCTAGAATGCTATCACACTCCGGATCGTTTTGCCGTCCTCTCACCCTAACTCGCACGCCCATTTCATTGCGCTAGAACTGTCTTGTAGATTGCATGTGTCTCTCTGTAGATACATAAAGACTGCCGTCGCGCCGCTCGCGTGCTCACTGCGAGATACTCTCTTTGAGTTCGATGACTACAATCCGATCAAGAATCCTGTCTACTCCCATCTTCAACTGCTATAATCTACTATGCCACGTCGACACTACGCCTAGTACCTGGTTACAAGAATCGCGCGTAATGCCCACAAAGTGACTCTGAAGAAGATTACTCCTTCGAGACATCTGCCGCGGCATAGTCTTGTAGCCTTGCATGTCTATATCTCTTCTAGATTGCACATCTGTAAATAGACTGACATCTGTTATATCAGTATTGATTGTCGCTATTGCCAAGATACGCTTGCTATTTGTCATGTGTGTATATATATCAGTACCGTAGCATGTGACATCTGTCACAGTGATATGCGATAGACCTCCGTCAATGCTTCCGCTGTGCATATAGTTGACACGTCGTACCCTACTGTCATAGATCCAACGCCGTCCTCTCTTCGAATCACATCGATCAGCCGCCGCGCCATCTCGTCGTTTCTGTGTGACAGACGCCCGCGCTACACCGTGTGTGATTTACTCTGACACGCGTCAGCGCCTCCTGAGATCCGCAGAGAATATGCTCCGCGAGTAGAGTTCGCATGTTATGACCGATAGCATTGCTAGCAAGAGAGCAGACTGTACCCGCGTTACATCTTAATTGCTGAGTTGTACCAGACTGCGCGCTACCTCTGTGCTATATAGACATCCACACGAACGACAGCGCCCACTCACATACATCCGCAACCTCACAGATATCCCGTCCGTACACACACACATTACTCCCCACCTATATATGCCCCGCTAGACTCTCGCTCAAAAGCGCAGACGCACGTACAAAAACGTACCACTGAAAGCTCCACTCACACCTCACTCCGCACTCACTCTCGCCGCATGCGCCACCATCCACGCGACTCGTTCTCGCCGCGCCTTCGCCCCGTTAAAATCGGGCCCCTCGTGTCTCCATCCAGGGGAGTTTGCGGTTGTTTTCAGAAACCACACTACTTTCGCACGCCCCCGTCACTCTCCTTCCTAACCGTTGTAATAAGGTCTTAGCTAGTCAGGTTTATGTCCACATCGCATCTGTGACGATTACGAGACACAATTAGTCCCACCGGCCCTTACGCGACCCCCATGGGCAACCGCCTACCCCTCTCAAGCAGCCTCTCGCGCCCCCCGCCATAATTAAGTAGTCTATAACCCTCCCTCCTAGCCGCGCGCGTGAGAGGGTTGGTTGTTTATTTTCATGTTTCACCATTTATTACATCATCTACGTCCTATCACTTTCTCTCTCAACACAAACCCACATTCTCTCCGCCTCTCGTTCTTGCTTGTCATAGTGTACATGTAATTACAAGTACTAAGTATATACCTAACGATTACTCAGTCAGGAAATGCATAGTCCAACAATCTCCCTAAAATGATTGCTTGGAAACTTGTTTCACCGCTTCCATGTTTCTTCCAGGTTTAAATCGTCTTAAGTTCTTGGAGGATGTTTCTAAACACTTTAACCATCTTGATCTGATCTGCTTAAACACTATCGCACCATCTTGCATCAGCTCTTTAGTATCCATCTTTTATCAGCCAATGTCGTCATGCCCACAGCGACACAGTAACATCTTTCTTAGCAACAATCCAGACTAAGTTAGCTTTATAGTTTTTGGCAATCTACCAGCATAATCGGATTTGTCTTTTCCTTTACCAGTAGCCGTTTGTATGGGTAGTCAACTCTTTATTGCCAAATTCTATGGTGAGTTGATTCCATACAGTTTGTGGTAAACTGTCAACCATCTACGGAATTGACTAGGCTTTACAAACTACCGCTTTGCTTTTGGACTAGCGCATGCATCTCCTATTACCTTAGCATGGTGCATTGTTAAAACATATAGTTTTTAGCAAACTATCAGATTCAAAGATCCCCTTGAGTAGTTCTCTTCTACCAAGAACTGTTTGTATCCTGACTAGCCTAATCTTCATCATACGATGCACTGTGAGTTGAGAACCATACAATTTTTGGTAAATTGTCAACCATAAACGGATTTAAGAAGTCTTTACCACAAGCCGTTTGCTTATGGACTAGCCAATTCTTATGCCTGTTAAGCATGGTGAATTGATGACCATTTGTTGTGTGGTGGTTAGCCAAAACTCAGTCCCTTCTTATTTTCATTTACAGCATCACTTTTTTTCAATCCTGTTGCTTAATGAATCTGATCAAATCTAAGGAGCAGTATTTCTCTTTCAACTTCTAATCCAAGATCAGCTATCCCTTTGCAATAAATCCTTGGTATAGAGGATACCTTTCTTTCAACTAAATTAGATGATTGTACATCCCTCACTTTATCGTCTTCAGTATGTAAATTTCACAAGCTTCATACTATCTCCAAGTGACAATCTCCCAATCTTGTTGATCATTTCAAAACTCCTTGATCTTTTCTTCTGTTGAGGATTCATCATTATCTTCAAATCTCCCAAAGAATCAACTCATTCCTTACTAGGTGTAAGTTCTGAATACTGCTCCATCACCAAGTCATACAGTTGAAATATATTCTTGACTTATCAATATATGTAGTATTACACTAGACAGTTGTGATATAGTTGAAGTTCCCATTGGCTCCTGCTATATAACAAGATAGGATTCCATCTGTGATGGATACCTTGTCCAACCTAGCAATAACAGATTTAGTCTCCATAACTTCAATATCTATTGTACTGTCCAAAGCAACAATCTTTAGGCATTTCCTATGTTCATCTTCACTGTCAACATCTGACTGTTGTGATCTTTTCCTTATCGAGCAATCATCTTTATTGCACCTTTCTCTTCTTTGTACCTGCTCTCTACATCTTGCTTTGCAGTTCCTCTCAGGTGTGTATCTTTCTTTGAAGTTTCTTTAAACCACTTTTTGTTCAGGGTCTTTGCTCCTTCTTTCATACGCCTTATTCTTTTTTTCTCTTAGTGAACCAACAACAAACGAAACTTTCATCAAACCTTTTCACCTTTATCTATAAAAAACTTTGTATTTCTCACTGGTTTTGTACTTAAGTCTGAGTGTTTCTTGTTTCCAACATGTTTCAAGTAGGTCATCATCTGATTCCTTAACTGAGTTCTTGTAGGAGGTCTATTTCTGATTGCAACAGCTCTTTGTTCTGCAAGAAACCTTCTTTGAGCTGCAATTGTATCATGAAGGAATTTTGCTCTATATTCCACAGTGAACTGCTCTCTCTTCATCTTGAAGTCTTAGTGCTAGAAGTCTATCAGCTTCAATTCTTGCTGAATAACATCACTATTTTTCATTTGAAAGTGCAACCTTGATAGTTTTTTTTTCCTTAGCTATCTTTTTAATTCTTCTTCTGCTTCCCAATCCTCTTGTACCTTTTTGCCATCTCGTCATCCCCTAGCAAGTTGCTTTCAACTTTCTTTTCTGCTTCAGGAATACTTCAGCATTCTGTTCAGACTCTTCTTACTCTCTTTAATTTTCTTTTTTCCCTTTATCTTTTGGATCAATCTTTGGAGCGACTTTAATGTCAATAATGACTGGTTGAGTAGGTCTAGGTCTCTAATTTCCTCACATCTATAAGCTCTACTCCTTTTTCTTTCTCTTTAAGCTTCTCCCATGTTCTGACTCATTTTGATGAGTACTTGAGCAATAGTCTCATCATCACCAAATATTGATGGAGTAGTGGTTGTTGGAAGTGTTTGAGAATCATTTCTTCCTTCAGTTTGACCATTAGTACCTTCATTTGGTCTGTCGGTACTAACTCCTTTATAGTCAGTACTAACTTTTGATCTGTCAGTACTAACTTCTTCCTTGTCAGTACTAACTTTTTGCTTGTCAGTACTAACTTTTAGTTGAGCAGTACTAAGTACATCTTCAGTACTAACTTCTTTTTTGCAGTTCCATTCTTTTCATTCACTACATGTCTTGTCCTCCCCAATCATTGGATCCTCAGACTCATATAATCTATAGTATATCATAAAGCTCATCAAAAGCTAGATCTTTTTGGACTGAAGGTTCTGCTTTGGCAGAATTTTCTCCCTGATGTGTTTTAGTCTTTATTTTAGCAAAAGTCAGGAAACAAGGTAGTAAGTGTCTAAGTTTTTGTGGGCTAACTTGTGTCCCAAGTCCAGCCCATGTTTTTTAGGGTTTGTTCTCCCCCCTCATCTCTATATAAGGAGGTGAGGGAGGAGGGGATTGTATACTTCATTCTTTCAATACTAATCAATTATCGATTAGGGATATACCTTGTGTGTGCTTGCTCTGTTCTTCTCTTTCTTTTTTGTCGACTGCTGTGTTGTGTGTTCTTCGTGATCGAGGTTCCGCATCTAGTAACCAGGGTTGTAGGCTATCAATCCTACAAGTGGTATCAGAGCTCGGTTCGCGGGGTTCTCTGGTTATCTAGGATCGATCTTGAAGGGTCGTTGTAGTTCGGTTTTCTGGAAGGAGCAGAAGGTTTTTCTGCTTGGGCTACTAGGTAATCGACAACAAAGAGTTTCTTGTTGTTCGGATCTTGAACGGCAAGGGTGTAGCAGGGTTTCGATAGAAAAGGAAGGTTTTTGCACAAGGGACTTTGTTAGTTTGTGATTGGAGGCGGTTTCACAAGTTTGCCAATTAAAAAAAGGGTTAAAGAATGACGGAGCCGAGTTTGACATCCCGGAAAAATTCGATGGAATGGTGATTTCGGGTTATGAGGATCAAGATCGTGCTTTATTAATCAATATGGATGTGAAGCAGCTTGGAGGTTTTACCGCGGGTATTTTTCAAATGGAAGCTGAAGCGAAAGCTGACCTGAACAAGAAAGCTTATAGTGCCGTGATTTTATGTTTAGGTAACAAGGTTCTGAGAGAGGTTACCGAGGAGACGACTGCAGCGGGGGTTTGGACCAAGCTCAAGACTTTGTACATGACAAAGTCCTTGGCCAACAAGTTGTACCTGAAAAAGAAGTTGTATAC
The DNA here is from genome assembly GCA_026074375.1 of Tanacetum coccineum. NCBI lineage: Eukaryota > Viridiplantae > Streptophyta > Magnoliopsida > Asterales > Asteraceae > Tanacetum > Tanacetum coccineum. The sequence goes on along the minus strand of BQNB010054695.1, from coordinate 2,050 downwards.
ATTTAATGCTGACTGGACAAAAGATTTCGAGCATATTGATGAGTTCAACAAAATCGTTCTTATTTGCAATATTGAGGTAAATTCGAGGACGAAGAGCTTGCTTTATTATATACTCACTTCTTACCAGATCATATGGAACACTTTTTGGATACCTTGCTTTAGTGGACTGGGTAGTTTGACTTTGGAGATGTTGGTGGCCACACTAAATTCAAAGGAAATCAAAGAAAGATCTAAGGCGAAGGGGGTGATGGTGAAGGGTTATATGTAAGGGGAAGAACTGATCGTAGGGAGTGCATCAGTCAAGGGGAAAAAGTACATGATCAAAGTCTCGAGGTTGAGTCAAGTGTATATATGCCAATTAGGATCCACTTGAAGAGAAACTGTCCGAAGAATAATCGCAAGAAGTCAACAGGGTACGTCAAGAAAGATGATCAGCCAAGCTCCAGTGGTTCGACTTATGACGATTCTGAGGTGATGTGGTGATGAGACACATGCTCAGGCTCTGCATAGATTTGTCATAGATTCAAGGTTGTTCATACCACATGACACCCATGTAGATATATTGTTTGGATTTTCATAGAATGCGATGGGGGCAGTGTACAGTTGGGTGACAACAGGGAGTGTAAAATCAGAGGTATTTGCAAGGTGAGGTTACAGCTGAAAGATGGGTCAAGTTTTGTATTACACAATGTCAGGTATATTCCTGAATAAAAGAAACTTGATATCGCTGGGAACTCTTGAAAAAGAGGGATATACCATAAAAATGCAGTCGGGCAAAATCAAGGTGATTAATGGTTCCAGGGTTATTTTATCTGGAATACGAAGGGATAATTGCGTATACTCTTTAGATGGCCATGCAATGGCAGGTGAGCTTAATGCTAGTGTTGAAGAAAAAGACAGTCTTGCGCGGTTGGACAAAGACTGGGACATATGAGCGTGGCAGGACTACAGGGTGCTGGAAAAGCTAAGGGTGTTGGCCAGGAAAAGTCTATGTAAGCTTCGATTTTTGTGTGAATTATGTTTGGGAAAGTCACATCGAGTCAGGTTCGCGGTGTAGGAAGGCAACTACTCAGGGAGTGTAGATATGTTCATTCAGATTATGGGGTCCGTCTGGGTGGAATCATATGGGAGATAAGAGGTATTTCTTATCTATTATTGATGATTATTCCAGGAGGGTATGGGTTTATATCCTCAGGTTCAAACATGAAGCATTTGGAATGTTCAAAGAGTGGAACCAGTTAGTAGAGAATCAGACTGGGAGGACGGTTAAGAAGTTGAGGATGGATAATTCGTGAGTTCTGTAACGAGTGTTTGACGCTGCTATGCATTGAGGTAGTGGATTGCTAGACATTGACAAGTTGTCGGGACGCCGCAACAGAATGGGGTAGCAGAACGTATGAACAGAACTCTCATGGATAAGGTACGCTGTTTATTAATTCAGTCTGGGTTGCCCAAGACCTTCTGGGCGGAAGCGACATGTACGGCCGCATATCTTATAATAGGTCACAATCGAAACGATTGAGAAAAGACACATATGGAGAGTGGTAGGACATCCATTTGATTATGGCCGATGTTAAGGGTTTTCGGTTTGTGTCGCATATCCACACGATAAACAGGTAGCTCGAGCAACGAGAGCGATTAAAATATGCGTTCTTTTTGGGGTATCCGAGGGTGTGAAGGGTACAAACTATTAGGCTTTGATGGTGAATCACCTAAAATAGTCACTTAGCCCAAGAAACGTGGTCTTCAATGAAAGTGTCATGTACAAAGACACGTTGAAGAATTCTGGTGCAGGTGATAAGTCTATTGAGGAATTACAAGTTGATGTGGAACTGCAGAGGTTAAATAATCATACGCCTGATGAAGATCAGACACATCATGAAGATGGGAATGATGAAGATGCAGGGGATCAAGAAATCGATCAGCTACCAGATCTCACAGATTATCAGTTGGTTCGAGATAGAGAGCCAATGACAAGAACAAAACCTTTGAGGTTTCGAGATGAAAGTAATATGGCTGCTTACGCGTTTGTTGCAGCGGAGGAAGAAGA
>BQNB010054694.1:6834-39435 GCA_026074375.1 Tanacetum coccineum | reverse complement strand
TAGGATTATTTGGGTTATTTTAGGTATAAATGGATATGTGTATTTTACACTTATCAAATTACTAAGCTGCCCCCTCTTTATTCTTTCTATTTTATTTTATTATTATTATTATTATTATTATTATTTTATTTTAAACCAATCCATATCATATAGTTTCCAGATACTTAATCCTATCTTCATCTCATCATCTTCATCTCCATTTTCACCTCATCTCCTTGAACCCATTATAATCAAACGTCACTCTCACTAACATTCACAAATCCAAATCCGTCCTTATATCACCTACTAAATCCCCTAAAAAACAACAACAATCGACAACATCAAGATCCTAGATCTACCACATCACATACTTTCACGTTACAAAACTTAAATCCACTCAAAACCCAATAAATAAAAACAACAAATAAACGAAAATCGACACCTAGATCTCGATTTACATGAACACAAAAAAATCAACAAACGAGAACCCCATTTAAAACCAAGAACCCCATACCAAAACATGAACGAAAATCAACACCTACTTAGTTATATCAGTGACTCTTGTTGAGAGGTAGATGGCATTGGAGCTGATTATAAATCAATGGGCGATGATGGTTTTTTTCATTTGCTTTTTTTTTATAATTGTATCACAGATCTTGGGAGTTGATGGTTGTGATGATGGTTTTTTTTCGTTTGCTTTTTTTCTTTTTAATTGCACATGTTAATCTTTGGTTGTGATGATGGTTGAGAAAAAGGTATAAAGAATCAAGGGTGGAGATTTTGTGTGTGTATTTATACAGGGGTGGAGATATAGTAGTGCCCACTTAATTATTTTAATAAAATACAATGAAAAAATTCTTTATAATTGTATCACAGATCTTGGGAGTTGATGGTTGTGATGATGGTTTTTTTTTTTTTTTTCGTTTGCTTTTTTTTTATTTTTGCTTTTTTTTCTTCTCTTTTAATTGCACCATGTTAATCTTTTGGTCTTGGTTGATAGGGGATGGTATTGGAAAAATACGTAGTATGAATTCAAATGGGTAGGAGATTTTTGTTGGTGGGTATAATTTTGTTAAAAACAGGGGTGGTGACAGAGGTTTATTAGTTGTTTGGGCCTATTTTAAAATTATTTTAATAAAATCACCAATGGGATGAAAAAGACAAAAAAACACACCCTTTTAATAATTGGACGGGTTTCCCCAAATAAGTCCAAACACACAACTGACGGGAGTTTAAATTTTTATTGCAAAATTGGGGAGAATATTTTGGGACCAAAAAAGTGGAAACGGAAATACTTATGGTGTTTTTGGACCAAAAACCCTAATATAGTGTTTTGGACCAAAACCAAAACTTTTTTGAATTTTAGCCAAAAGTGAAAAACGCACCAAACTATAAGGACAAAAAATGTACTTAACTTTAAATTTTATTAAAAAGTTAAAATAATATTGTTTAGTGAACAATACAATACCTAATTAATGTGTATATTTAAACTTATAATTACACCATTGTCTTATATCTACAAGAACAATACCCGTGCGTTGCACGGGTAGACGATTATTTATAAGTTAAGAATTGTTATAACATCTAAAATTAAAAAAAAACTTAATAAGTTGAAATGACATATTCTTTTGATAAGCATGGTTCGTACTGCTAAATTCTTATCAATGTGTTGGCTACTTTAGTGCAAATTATTAAAAGTCTATATATATTTTGTAGATATAAAAGAATATTTCTGGTAAGTTATCAAATAATTACGTAAGTAATCAGAATCCACTAAGCAGTCAAGCAACTGATTATCGAACTCTTACAATCTCTAAGAGCAGGCACACATCTAAAGATAACATTTTGCAACATAAATATAACAGAATTCGTTTTATATATGCTCATTCAACATGCACTTGGAGCGTGTACAAACAAAGCACCAAGAAAGCACACAGAGGTGCACATCGACTATGGTAGTTAGTATGTCGATCATGTCTTAGTTCTTATGAAGGAAAGAGAAATATTGCGTATAAAGGTATCATATATAAAAGAGGACATAGAAATATATTTACTTGAAAAGAACAAAGAGGTGGCATAGAATATATTTCTTGAAAAGAAAAGAGATGACACACACAGTGACTGCTAATTGGCATGCTTGGGTGGGTCAACTTGTTATGTTTGGCTACATATAAACATATTTGTATGGAATTGAAATAGATGAGGATTAAAAATTACTATCACTTATCATGTTAGTAGTACATAGAATCGCCTTTCTGTAAGCGTTTTTAACTATGATAGTGGTTATGATCTCTATTATTGAGATTTATTGCTAGCTACTGTCGGCATCAAGGATCTGTAACATAAAACCAAGGATCTGTTAGCCAATAAATGCTTTGAAAACAACTAAAAACTTGAATATTCTACATATAACGCGTATCTTGATTGAACAAAACTGCTCTTGTGTACGCCTTGGATCTATAGCAGGATCCCGCCCATTGTAACACTATTAGACATGTGATGTTTGTATCAAATAAGGATCACAAATTTAATGCCAAGCACACCCGCAAAATAAGTTTATAATGTCATTGATTTAAGAAAAGATATCAGGTACTAACCTTTGACCGAATATTGCTATCACATAACAACTTGCTAAACATCTTTGTTTCCGACTGCATTTCCAATTAGGACGTAAGCGTAAGTGATGCTAAATCTTTATTTTTAGGTGGTTAGCATGCCGCATTAAAAATGATAAAAGATCGTATATACCTGATATTTACAGTAAATTATGATGCTTTTAAGCTCTTGGTAAGGTGGAGCCTTGATCAACGCCATCAATTCCTTCATTAAAAAAATTAGAGGGGTTGTTTGGATTCATTTTGATATAAATAGGCTAAATTACAACCTCTAACACTAATCATATAGGAAAAGACAGTCCAATTAGACAATATGGATAAATGAACTAATCTATGATACGTGTTTATTGCTTGGTTTTAACCCATGCATAAATGAATGCTACATTTATGTTACTCACGTACTTTAGTATGTGATAAAAAAACAACTATATAGATGACAGCCTATTAAGCAAGTGAAGGTTATCAAACTTAGTTTTGTTAAAGATATAATGTAATACTTGGGTTCCATGGATGCATTACCTAATAATTAAAAACAAACCTTCATTATCATAAAAAAGTTGCAACAGCCATGGATGCATTACCTGCAAAATTAGTAAATTCAAATAATTATCAAAACTGCTTTGAAAACAAAACCGGATTCTTGAAGATAGAAAAAAGAGAACACATTTTATGGAAGTTAGTTAAAGTAGATAACTCAAATTCTAGAAACCGACGCTCAAAAAGGTGAAGAATCAGTCATATGAAGAATCAGCCACATGAAACTTCTTGTACTTATCTTGAATTCTTCACATATCCTTTCATAAAACGTGGGTCAATAGGAGAAGAATCAGTCACATGAAACTTCTTGTAGTTATCTTGAATTCTTGACATATCCTTTCATAAAACGTGGGTCAATATGAGAAGAATCAGTCACACGAAAACCACCGAATTTTTAGGATGAATTTATGTGGCTAAGATTAGTTTTAATATATGATCCTACGGTTTATAAGCATGCCAGGTCACATTATTTTCTCTCTGTAGCGCCAACAATAAATAAGTATAATTACTCGTAGAAAAAAATATATACATATAAAGGACTAACGATGCAATAATAAATAACGATCGTTAGAAATATAACCGAAAACCTGTTAATTGTTTAACGTTGCAAAAAAAATCGATACCTTAAATTAAGAAGAAAATAAGATGAGTACCTTTAATTGACATTGACCCTAAGATGTGTACCTTTTTATGCGATTTGCCCTAGTTAATTCTAACAGCTCACTGAACGCAAACAAAATGCATCATTAATCTCTTCCAAATTACTTATCATGTCTCTCTTATACAACCTCTAATGAATTCCAACATAAATAAGAACACAACCGAAATTGCTTCTTTGTTGTTTAAGCAAATTGATCTGAACAAAACCATTTGTTGGCGTAATTCCATTTGCGAGATCACATAATCGGTAAACAATTCACTTATGAGACCATGAATTTAGAGTAATAGCCACTGATTCCAATATAAATTTACTAAATCTTTGTCTCCCTAAAAATCAACACATACCCATGGGAATTTTAGTTTATTGTTTTGTATGTACACGTTTCCAAGTGGTACCTAAGTCCGGTCATTAAATCTCGTTGGCTAAGTACGAATATAGGTGGGACTTTACTCCAGTTAAAGTTCTTAAGTCTAGGTATCGTGCGAGGCATCCGAAAGATGTATGTGTCAAAGATCCTAGTGAATGAAATTAATCCCTTAACACAATCATATTCTAATTGAGTAATGGCTCTAAAGGGTCTTCCCATCACAACATCTGCCATGTCGCTCACAATAAACTCCCTTATATCTTCTAATACTACAAAGTTCGTAACATAGGTAAAACTTCCAACGAGCACATAAACATCCCTAACAATGGCTACCAAGTTCCTTCATGTGCTCTCGAGTCCCTCTACCATTATGGTGTTATAGGTTTTACGAGTAATAATGTTCATTGGCAAAAATGGGTCAATGTAGGCAACAAACTTCCTAAAACCAATCATACATGGGAATGCTAAGTCCTCTCCATCAAGACTATTAATTATTCTATTACGGTAGAAATTCCCTGCGTTCCTATGCTCATTTAACTCGTTAAGCACTTCTCCATCATCTAACTCCTCATTAGAATCAAGAAAGGGTGAGGTAAGCGGCGTGTCATTAGACTCAGTATCTAATTCTGAGTCATACATCTCAAACACATCAGGTGGGTTCATAAAATCATTGAGCAGTTGCTCGAATGGGACATGGGGTAGAATTGGAATATGTATGTGGCCAATGTTCTCAAGGCGAGAATCGATCATGGCTGAAATTGCTTGGAGCTCATTGAGCTCTTGGGTAATTCTAGCACGGAGTCCGTTTGGTGGGACGAGTACAAATGGATTCTCATTCTCCATAATGAAGAGTGGAATAATTGAATGGAAATTACAAAACAAATAACACAAAGAAAAGATAGACTACGAGAAAGCTAATTACACATAAAATAAAAATCTCACGTGATAGGAATTTCGTGAGTAGACCTAAGCTAAATAAAATTTGAAACCTAAACTATTCCCTAGGCGGCGACGCCAAAAACATGATGCACGAGTTGCAAACACAAGAAGTTTTACAACCCCCTAAGCAGTGCACCTAATCGTTGTAGTGTAGTATATGCAAGACCCCAGGGGTTTAATTTATCGTTTACACAGGGAATAGTTTTGGGAAGGCTCGAACAAAATGTAACTAGGGTCTAAGGGATGAAAGAAGATTATTTTTGTATTTTTATATATTAGGAAAGCAATTAAAATCTCAGGTTTGAAGGGGGTTTTGTTTTAAACTAATTAAACTAAGTAATAAACTAAATTAAATCTAAACTAATGTGGAAACTCGTATAGGTAAACAAACGTGTTCACTTAATCATGCACTACTCCTTAGTTTGCTCTTCCTAATCCTATTGCTTTGTCACACTTGTGATGTAATGTGTAAGTATTTCCTAATTCATGAACGAATTACACGAACCCGCCGTCTATGTAATATTCCGTTAAGGCAACGCAAAAGTAAGGTAGTATGAAGACTATTACAAGGCCCCTAAGAGTACATTACACGCATTAAAACACTTAAAAGGTGATCAACCATATTAGGGCAAGGTAGTATGAAGACTGTTGCGATGGTATCCTTTCTACACAATCATGTTTCCCTAGACGTCTTCGCAAGCAATTAAGAAGCTAGTTTTCTAGAGCCTAACGCGCACACTCATTAACAAGAAGCAATATTAAAAGGATTTACAAACTAAGTTTCATGCAATCATAAGCAAACACTAATAAATCTAGCCTAGCATGTTATAAGAAAGCAAAGAACAACAATTAATCAAACAATAAGACATATTGAAAAATTAAAGGGATAGGAGATCTTCACTTGATTAAAACATGAAGTTAAGGTTCATACAGGAGGATTTAAGAACCCTAAAGTCGACCTAATCCCTAAGTATGACTCTCGAATCCTACAAGTTCCACACTTTAAAACCCTAAAACTAAGTTTGTATATATAGAAAAACAATCATGACGACGTCGCTTTATAATCGTGACGTCATCGCCACGCCAAATCTTCTAGGGTTTCATTAAGTGGGTTAGGTCCTCATGCCGTCGCTAGAAATCTGACTCCGTCGCTTGCACATCCTAACGCCGTCGCTAGAAATCGCGACGCCGTCTCCAGCCACTGTATGGCTATTCTTCATCGACTTTGGTGTAGAGTTGTAATCTCGTCTTTTCTTCCCAAAATGAGCCCAAGTCACGTGTATTTCCTCCAAATGCCATCCAAGTGCTAAAAATACAAAAAGAAACTATTAAGCATGTATTTTGAGCATATTTGCATGATTTAGGGGGTTAAGTAACCCCGAGAAAGTGTATAAAATGACACCTCATTAATAGTAGAGACTAGCATCCGGTGATACACGAGGACGTGTAGTGTAGATACGCATAGAGACAACATACTTTGGTTGTTATTGGGTTTCATGGAATTCAAGGAGAATATGGGTTAATTTGTTAAGCTTCTTCGGTTTAACCAATCACGCAACAAGAGGTAAATAAACGTGCTTATTCTTGATTATTCATATGACGTTATAGATCCATGTTGTGTGACCTTTTTGTTGGAAACACGAAAAGTGTCGGTCACTTCCAAGTTGTAACAGGTCTTAGCTCGTAGTTAGTATAATGATTAGATTAGTAATCTAGTCCGGCCCAAGGCCCATGGGAGGCCCATCCTAGCCCATGGCCGGCCACTATAGGTACTATATAAGCCCTCTCCTAGCCTTGGAGAGGGGTTGGTTGTTCTATTTTATCACATTTCATTTTATACAATTCATCCATTTTCCATCCAATCTCTCTAACATCACAACCCACATCTCACTCTTGTTCTTGGTTTGATTATAAGATTACTAGAATTCTACAATTGGTATCAAGAGCCATGGAGTGGTGTGTTTAGTTTTTTGTGTTTGATTTGTGTTCAAAAACCTTTACAAAGAGCAAAATAGTGATTCAAATTTTTTGGCTTAAAAACCTTAAAGTTTTTATTTTTATTGTTCCTATAGGGTTAGTAACACTAGTTGTACAAGAATTTTTGCTAAAAACTATTAAAAATCGTGTTTTTTTTGAGTTTTGAAAATTTGAGTTTCGTAGCTATTAGAACCGAACGAGGAGAACCGAACGAGATTTCTAGTGTTGGAACCGAACGAGGAGAACCGAACTAGATTACTGTAGTTCGAACCGAACGAGCCGTTTACTTTGGGAACCGAACTAGCAGAACCGAACGAGCTATTCTCTTTGGGAACCGAGCTAGCTATTTCTATTTGGGAACCGAACGAGACTGAGCGATGCGCCTGGAATCAAATCAAGCTAAATTCTATCCTATCGCCAAGAGGTAAAACTAACAGGACGTCTGAAAATACCTCAGGGAAGTCTTGGACAACAGTATGGTCATCAGTTTTTTTTCATCAGCCTGTTTCATGGCCTAGTAAACACTAGATCCTTTTCCGGCCTCTTAGCCTTGAACTTCAAGGAATCTTGCCATTCAGAAGAGGAATACGGACAATTCTTATTAACATTTGATATGAGCTACGGTGGTATGCCAACCAATCCATTCTAATGATAACATCAAAACTACCTAGCCGGGTTGGTAACAAGTCTATTTTGATCCACGTGATTACCCAAAAACTAAGGTATAACTACGTAAAATGGTTTGGTGCTTCGGACTTTTTCGTCAGCTGTGTTAAGGTTATTCATGTATCGTATCTTTATGTATCCAGGTTACTATGGCTCTTTTACCACCAGGTTTTCTCGAACCTTTGTATCCGGATATGATTAATGCTTAAGATATTGAACATATAATTCCACCTACACCACCTAGAGATACTGAGCCTCTTGTTGGATCACCCATATCGTTATCTCCATCATCATCAGTAGGATCTCCATCACCGGTTAGGTCACTACACCACCACCAGACTATCCCTTTGATGAGTCTATCTTTGCAAAATTAGATAACTCGTTATGGATCATACCGCGACCACTGGGAAGTGAACCAGTCCCCGAGAAACCTAATGTGCTAGATGCTTGTTAAAGTGTCCATCTCTGGAAGTCCTAGATTCCAAAATTTTCTGTTATATCTAACAATGTAATATCAAAGGATGTGTATTTCTTTGTTAGAACTTGTACCAAATAAGTATCTATGTCAAATGATATCAATATCACTATGTATGAAAATTTTGATTATTATACAAAGACTTGTGATATGACTCTATCATTGTATGGATTCTTATTTTGTGTTGTCTTGTAAAATATTGATAGAATGGCTCCCAAGAGGACATCAACATCTGCAGCACCAGCCATGACTCAGGCCGCCATCAAGAAACTGGTTGCTGATAGTGTTGCCACAGCTCTGGAAGCACAAGCTGCTACCATGGCAAATACTGATAATACCAATAGGAACACCGAACAAAGAGAAACTCCTGTAGCAAGAAAATGTAGCTACAAAGAGTTTATGAGCTGCCAACCTTTCAATTTCAAAGGTACAGAAGGGGCTGCTGGTCTCATCCGCTGGTTGAATGAACTGAATCGGTATTTATCTGTAGTAACTGTACCGAGGACTGCAAAGTGAAATTTGCTACTGGTACTCTAACTGAGGAAACTTTATCCTGGTGGAATTCATTCGCCCAGCCTATTGGAATAGAGGAAGCCTACAAAACCACCTAGTCCGAATTTAAAAATCTCTTAATAAAGAAGTATTGTCCCAGAACCGAGGTCAAGAAAATGGAAGATGAATTTTACAATCTGACTGTAAAAGGGAATGACATCAAGACTTACATTAGAAGATTCCAGGAGTTGGCAATCTTATGTCCAACTATGGTACCAAATTCTGAGAAACTTATGGAAGTCTTCATCGAGGGATTATCCAGAAGCATTGAAGGAAATGTTACCGCTTCAAAGCCTCAAACTTTGGAGGAAGCCATTACCATAACCCAGAGGTTAATGGATCAGGTAACAAAGCATAATTTTGTGCAAGAAACCAATGATCACAAAAGAAAGTTTGATAATAGAACCTTCACCAACAACAACCACCATAATAATCGCAACAACAACAATAACAACTGCAATAATGAACACACAACCAACAAAAAATAGAAGAACAAAAACCGTCAAGAGCTTATGCTGCCAACCTTAAACCAAACGCAACTGAAAACATTAATGGGGGGAGGTATACTATAAACATTCCCTTTGTGTAAAAGATGCACCCTGCATCACACAGGACCTTGCACTGTCAAGTGTCAGACTTGCAAGAAGGTGGGTCACCAGACCGGGAACTGTAGAAACAAAGGGCCAGCAACTGGAAAACTTATCATGCCTGTGGGGAGAAAGGACATTACAAAAATCAGTGCCCAAAAGCAAACAACAATGCCCATGGAAGAGCCTACATGCTGAGGGATAGGAATGCTCACCAAGACCCGAACGTAGTCACGGGTATGTTGTAACAGCCCCAAAATCAGGTAGCAGCGGAATGGTAACAATGGGGTGCTACGTCAAAGTACAACAATCAAGATATAGGAAACGACCATAAATGACGTATTTAAGATAAGATTGTCATTCGACGCCATAAGCAAAAATCAGAGATCATACATAGTCCCATATGTTTAAAAGTCATAAACATTCATAATTAAAACAAAAGCTTCATAATACCCAAAAGAATGACTTAAAGTTTGTAAAGATAATAAAAGTTTGCCATTGAATATAGATAAAACTATAATCCGTCTCATGTGATATCAGCCATGGCTCCCATCCGATCTTCAAACCCTAGGAACCTATATTACATGCTAAAAGTCAACACAAAGGTTGAGTGAAATCATAGGTTTATTGGTAAAAAGGGTGGACCACAAGATTGAAGTAATAGTAGACTCTGAAACACATTCAGTAGTCCAAAACGTTTATTATTGCACTAAGCTCATGACCCCGAAGCCTTAACTAGATTTGTGCCCCAATCAGAATATAGGATGCTTGCCAACAACCTAACACCTCTCAATGTTAAATGCACCTTGATCAAACTAGTGACCCAAGGAAAGGTGGGGATTGTCAGTCCCGATAGATCTATCCACAACACTCGCGCTTACTACAATAACAATTAACGGTTCATGATAAATAGGGACTTCACGGCAATAAGGTAACTTAGCAATAATATTCAGGCAGTAATCTGGATAGCATACACTTTGTAAACACTTTGAAAACACTTAGAAAAACACTTGTGTCCAATAGTAAAACAAGCAATGTAATTCACCCCGTAGATTTTGTAAAACAATCACGTAGTAAAAAGGGGCTATGAACTCACCTCGAGTGAATGGTAATCAACAAGTATTCACAATAGAAAAATATGTCACGAAGGAATCCGAAGGCAGCCTAACCCAATATAGGTCGTATAAGTACTAAACACTTTGATTATTTATAGGTCGTATAGCTCATCATACTATCGTTCGGGCTATCATAATTAAGAGGTCATGTAGTGACGTATGAGGAGCTAGGACACTTTAAATCGTAAATCCAACAACTCATCGATACGCCACCCCGAAGAGGCCTCATTATGAAACTCCCTAGTAATATAGTACTTTGATTAACTAATACCACATATAATTTCTCTATAGCTTACAACAGTCAACCAAATCTAGATCGTTTAGTGAAATAAAATTATAAAGTGGAAAACGTTGATACGTATACTTTTTAGTAAATCGCGTAACTTCTCGTTTTTTAGTCGTTTCTTTCCTTCGTATTCTTACGTCCACATCTAGTTAACGCCTTCGTATTAAGACGAGTTATCAAAATATAACATTTTCAAATTTTGAGTTTTTCTGATGAATAGTGATTTTACTGTTCATAACAGTTATATATTTATTTTTATAGATTTAGTTATCGTAAATCTCGTAAATGTCGTAACTTATTCGTTTTAACTCCGTTTTTAGCGATTCTTTCGAGTACGTTCTCGTATTTAAAAGTTTTATCATATTAATGATGTTTTAAAAATATAAGTTTCTGTGGTGAATAGTAATTTTTATAAAAATAGTTTTATAAAAGTATATATTTAACGTAAACTTGAAATCGTCGTATCTTTTTCGTTATAAATCGGTTTTTCAAGTTTCTTATCATTTTGGAATCGTAATGAGGTGTACTATCTTATAAAGATATAAAATGACCAGGTGGGATGTCGAATTCAAACAGAAAGTTTGGAGGTTTTTCATAAAAACATGTTTTAAACTTCATTTTGTACTTTTCTATTTAGTAGATTTCCACAAGCCTTTTATAATTATATATATCATATGACTTACATATATTAGAGTCCAAGATCTATATTTACATTCATATAACATGTGTACAAGTTCATAAAATTATGTTTACAAGAAAAATCTACTTTTACAAGTTAAACATATCCTAAGTGGTGACATTGCTAAATAGAACACATAAACACATAAAATGATAAATGTAAATACATAAAAGGTTTTTAGATAACCTTAATGAGATGTAGTGTGATGAACCAAAGTATCTAAACCCTTGTTTAGATATAAAACCAAAGCTTGCACTCTTGAAACCCTAGTTTTCTAATAAAAACCCTAATCTTGCTTTTCTTGCTTCAACACTTGAAAATACTTAACCTAACCTTCAAACCATCTTAGTAGGTCTTAGATATATTGTGTGTATGCTTGTAAATGTTGTAGAAAAATTTGTATGGATTGTGTGTGGTACTTGTGGTTGAGCCGTGGGCTAGGAGGACCAAAAGGGAGGGTTTTTGCTTTGATTTTTACACTAGGAATTGTTATGTATGTGTTATCTTTTACTAGTTAGGCATTATATATCTTAGACTAGTCCAAGTTACTATTGAAAGGTCAAAACTTAGGCTCCAAGGGTGGTAATTGGTCAAGGGACAAAGGGGAGGGTTTTGGGGAAAGTCTTGGTCAAATGTAGCCTAGTCTTGGTTTGCCATAATTAGAGAGGTGTTGTACAAGATTTACTAGAATTTTTGGTGGCTAAATGTCCCCCATTATATACATATACACGAAAATAATGAGGGGAGGAGTGGAAAAATATTTTGGTCTTTTATTTAGTGTATACTTGCATTATTTTGAGGCTACATGAAATGTAGATTAAATATAATGTACAATTTGTACATTGTAGGGTTTGATTTGAATTCTTTCATGAAGAATTTGAATAAATTAATAAATACTTGAAGTTTTACAAAAACTTTGAGTATTGGGTACACTTGTGGTATTTGTTAAAGCGTAGATAACTTTTGGTGCTTTCGGGTATGCCTAAATGTATTAATTGCGAAACGTAAACGTTTTACGCAACCAATAAAAATAAAATATTAAAAGATTATTATTATTTTCGTAAAAATAATATATTGCTTGCTTGACGAAAGCTTTAATTCGTTTGGTGTCCGTTTACGTTAATTATTGATTTTTAGCTTACGCGATTTAACTTAACTATTAAAATTAAAAGCGAACGCGTACGAGAAAAAAATAAATAGTGAATTTAATAGTGTCGTACATTGATCAAAAATACGGATTGTTACCGTCCTTCCCCGTTAAATGAGCCTTGTCCTCAAGGCTCAAGTTGCGACACTTGACGAAAGTACGGGTTCAGAGAAAAAGATGCGGATATTTCTTTCGGAATAATGTTGATGAAGAGGTGTAGATAATTATTATTATTATTATTATTATTATTATTATTATATTTTTGTTTTGAACAGTGCCCCAACGGTCGGTGAACAGTAACCCTCAACGGTTACTTTCCCCCTTTTTATATAAAATTTTCTCCTCCATTTCTCCATACAACACTTAATCTTTCACTTACATTTTCTCTTATCCAATCCTCAAAAATGTTGCACATCATCACGCTCTTGGTGATGGCGACCGCAATAGCACTCGACATTTATCTTGCCTACTTCCTATACGAAGAAGGATTTCAGTATTTGGCCTTTATTGTAGCAATTCTCGTGCCCCTCATTGTTCTTGCAATCGGCGTAGATCTCTTTTGGAAGGAATAGATGTTAGGGGAGGGTTGTAATAAAACTTGTATTTCCTTTATGTTCTTATGTAATCTTATTTCTAAGATAATAAATGGATGTTGTGGCTATAAATCTTTTTGTTACTTTTATTTATGCCTTTCGATAATTTCGATACCATGCTTGGTAACTCGTTTGCATTTCCCTTCTAAATTGATTTAACTTGATTGTTTAAGATTAGTGACGTTGGTTTATTATTTATTGTTGCGACCAAGGCTCGGATTCTAGTGGCTTATTCGTTCCCTTTGGCTTAACGTGTCAGTTATAATATATTTTTTGATGATGTCGACTTTATATAGTAAGGTGGTGTAAGACTTTACTCAGTTATTATGATTGTTAGTTTGGTTCCTTGTGATAAATACATTTTATGAATACATACACAAAACTTGATATAAATAGAAAATTTTTTCTTGACAAGAAGTTTTAAAGTGACTACTCTCAGCATGGGCATGATCCTTCCTGAATTATACATAGGTGATCAAGCTCTGTAGTGCCCATGATTTCCCACAACCAAGATGTGTCACATTTTGTAGAGAATTGCCTTCCCGCTACAGGAATCCTGGTTCGACACTTCACCTTCATGGGTGACATGCTTGTGACTATTTACCACAACTAGGAGGAACGTACCATGAACTGATGATGGCCTTGCCCTATTGCACCATGGTATAGTTTCCCAGCGTAGCCTCTACCCTTAGCTGGGGCTGCCACATAAACCTTAGCAGCTTCTTGTCTTCGGTTTTGCTGCTGGTGATAGTTGTTCCCTTGTTGGTCTTCCCACTTCCTTTTATTGCTATCACCGATCCTTAATGCCTTAGCCTGAACCCCTTGTTCAATTAGTTCTCGAGCCATGTTGATTGCATCATGCAAAGTCGCAGGATTTGAAGAAGTAACATTTCCTTTGTGCCTGTGAATAATCCGCCGAATGTACTTTTCAATCTTTTTCTTTTCAGTTGACACCAACTCAGGACACATCAAAACCAGTTCGTGGAAGCGATTGTTGTATGCCTCGATGTCATCTCCTTTCAAAGTCAAAGTCACAAAGCTCTTGCATCCATCCTTTGGAATTCAGTTTTCTGGGCAGTATTCAGATAGTCATCATAGCTGTTACGTTGTCCAGGGGATCTGTTTAGCTTAGCAAGTCCCAAAGTATTGTACATTTCCGTTCCACCAGGTCAGAGCACGACCCTCGAAACGTGCACATAGCAAACTTCACTTTGTCATCTTCAGCACATTTGCAAATCTCAAACACCTGCTCACATCTTTTCCGAACAACGTTCAGTCCGACTAACCGTCTAGTCCCGTTGAACGAGTGGAGGTTTGCGTTCGTAACTGTCATATACGATCCCTCCATGCATCGGCTGTGCAACAGTCCCTCCAGTATTTGCTGATCCAGATCCACCAGCATTGTTTGAGTCAGTTCTTGTCTTTTCATATTCTTCAATAGCTTTGGCCACACGCTTTTCCACTATCCTCTTAACAGATTTCTTCTTAAATCTCCTGGGCGGCATGATTCTGGCCACACAAGTACCCAATTCGTTAAGAATTTGTAGAGGTATGCAGAGTCATGGCATATGATAATAATGGAGAAGAGGAAATAGAAGGATGATGTAAATAATTATGAATTAATCAGGATATATAATTGACCGATAGAAATTGGTAATGATATATCAAAAGATAGACGTAAGAGATCGAATTTAAACCAAGTATTATATATATAAGATTATATATAATGCAATAATGATAATCGAAAAAGTAAGTAAGGATCGGGGAATACGCGCGCGTGGATATCGGATAGCGATGAGGATTCTGTATTTAAAAATGAAAGAAAAGAAAACCTTTAAACTTTGTGGTTATAGACTAGGTTTTGAAAATGACCCAGTTCCCTATAACCTTGGCTCTGGTACCATCTGTAACACCCCCAAAATCAGGTCGCAGCGGAAAGGTAACAATGGGGTGCTACGTCAAAGTACAAAAATCAAGATATAGAAAACGACCTTAAATGGACGTTAAAAATAAGATTCATTCGATGTCATTACAAAAGATCAGAGTTTTCACGTTAGGTCCCTTAGTTTTGTTAAAAAGACATTAAGATTTTATAAGACAAAAGTTTCATTGAATTTAAGAAATCAGAATCCCTCTAATAGATATCCGTCACGGCTCCCATCCAAGCTTATACCTCAGCACCTGAGATTAAAACATGCTAAAACGTCAACAAAATTGTTGAGTGAATTCATAGGTTTATCAGGAAATAGCGTGGACCACAAGATTTAAGTAATGGTGGACTAAGTACATATTCCGAAGTCCAAAACAAGTAATGTAGACAAGAGAAACAAATTCACCAAGTCTAAGTATATATTATTGCCCTAAGCTCATGACACCGAACCTTAACGTAATAAACTGTAATCAAACCAGTACTCGAGGTTTGTGCCCCAACACGGATAGGATGGTCAGTCCCGATAGATCTATCCATAACACTAGCGTATACCCAGCAGGTAATTAACGGTTCATGATAAAAGGGGACTTAAATGGCAATACGGTAACTTAGGCAATAATGTAATCAGGAAATAGCATACAGTTTTGAAAACACTTGTGTCCAAAGAAATCAAGCATGTAATCTCCCCCGTATTTAATAAAGCAAGTAGTAGAAAAAGGGGCTACGAACTCACCTCGAGTGAATGAAAGCGAGCATACTGACACCTAGAACAGTGAACAAAACCGAGCTATTCACCTTAAAAAAGTAGGTGAGATAAGGATGGTAGGCCTATTCTAACGATTGGATATCCCATTTTTAATATAATAAAAAATAAATAACTTCTTTGAGAGAGATTATTTATATAAAAAAATATTAATTTAGAAAATCACTTTTGATTTTATTTAGACCTTGTGATTGATGTTTAAGGAGCTGAACTCAGGTTTGAGGTTGTGTTATGTTAACAAAACTATTAATTGTAATCAACCATTATCATCAATCTTCCATCGAAGCGACGAAAATCACAACTGCACATCGCAAATCCATAAAATGAGACAAATGTAAAAAGCACAGTTACTTCACTCGAGAGACAACTGAAGACTTAGATAAAATCATTTTATAAACTGAACATAAGAAAATGAATCAGTTTTGTTCAGTTCTTGACTTGATCAATATTTATGCTCTAGCAAAGGCGACAAAATCACACATGCTCATGCAAATCCAGAAATAGATATGTGATTGCTAGTTACTTCACATAAGTAAGCTAAAGGTGTGTAAGCAAAAAAAAACTGCACTTAAAACATATGAAAATTTGTTTCAGTTTTGTATAAAAGCAATTGAACATTAGTTTTTCTTTCCTTCAATCAGTTACTGAAAGCATCAGGTTTTGAGTCAATGTTCAGCATACCTAGTTCAAACAATCAATCGTTTGAAAGATGGCTCATTCCAAGGCTTGATGAGAGTATCAGCAGGTTGATATTGAATGGTAAGTGCAATAAATTCAATGTCCTTTTATTAGAATGTGATTCTTGAGTACTGATATCATCAGCTTTGTGTTGAGTGCTGAATAAGATTTTGTTTGAGAATGCAATAGCACTATTGGTGATTACAAAATGGGTACCTTTCAAAAATATATCATAGTCAGTTAATGACCTCTTTTAATCTAAGTAAGTTGTGCATAACATCGCAGCAGGCATCTACATCTTCAGCATCAGCTGAGAACATAGCTATACAAAAATTGCTGCTTTTTAAGCACTCCAATCACACAAATTTCCATCGCAGCAACTGACAATATCACCTGAGAGTGCTTTTCTTTGTCCATGTTTACAACCAGGCAATAAACAAGTCTGAGTATCCTTTTTAGATAAAAACAACCTAAACATTTTGGATACCACACGACCAATACTGGGAGTACCTATTAGGTACCGAAATCTCTTAACAGCAATAAGGTGGGAATCCTTAGGATTTGCTTTATCTTGCACAAACAAGTTGAGAAAAGAATGTAAGGTACTGCTTGCGTTAGATACATTAGTTACCAATCATACCTCTAAAACTTATTCGCATTATAGCTTTTCCACTAAGATCAGGTCCTAAGATTTGTTAGGGGTACCATTGGAGTTATCCACAAAATGAACTCATTTATTGACCTACTTTTTCACAGATCCTTAACATATTTTTCTTGGTTGATTGAAATGCCTCTTTTAGATTGTTTAATTTGAAATTCAAAGAAATAGGTAAGGACACCAAAATACTCATTCGGTATCTTTGAGTTCATCTTTTATCAAAATGTTTACACAAACCTATGTGCAGGTGAATCAAGATAATATTACCAACATGAATTTGTACCAAAATCACATTTGTTTGAGTTTTGTAGATAAACAGAGTGTTGTCTATCATA
Source organism: Tanacetum coccineum (assembly GCA_026074375.1). Lineage (NCBI taxonomy): Eukaryota > Viridiplantae > Streptophyta > Magnoliopsida > Asterales > Asteraceae > Tanacetum > Tanacetum coccineum. The sequence goes on along the minus strand of BQNB010054694.1, from coordinate 21,896 downwards.
CCTCTTACAAAATTGTATTCAGTGAGATAGGTAAGAGAGTTTCATACCATGCTTTTTAGTCTTGATATAAATCCATAAAGATCTTATCTGATTTTGCAAACAAGTTAAGAGGAATTCACTCTAATCTCAAAACCCAAAGTTGTTTTGACATAACTATCTTCTTTTTAGTTTAACAACTGAGGAATGTACTATTGAATTCTCATTAATGGAACAATGAAGTTTTATGTATGTGGCTAAGGCAAGAAAGATCCTGATTGCTTTCTAGTCTTGCAACTAGAGCATGATTAATCATGATTTCTAAGCCCTCATAGCAATTCAGATTAAATTCACAAGCATTATTGCCTTATTAAAACAATGCCAATTTTTCTTCTTTATGAAAAGAAAGAATTTTATCATGTGATGAAGTGAGTCTTCTCATTAGAGAGAATAAGATGTTGAAAGGATCTGAACAACGATCTTCAGTTTTGTAAGGTTATCAATGAATTGGTTTTCATAGTGTGTTTTTTTTGTTCAAACTGATCATCATAAATGAGTTTACCAGTGTGAAACGAATGATCATTTTGATCATATTTGTCAGGTGGGATTTCTGCTTTAATAATAGTTGATTTTTTTCATAAGGTTTTATGAAGAATTTTCAGTTGTTAAAAGCGTTTTAGTGTTCAGTGTTCATGCTGAGGAGCGTTTACTTTCCCTCCTTTTTTGAAAACTATACCATAACCATAACCTTCAGTGTGTAAATGAGAAGTTAATTTCTTACAATCCTTCAGTGTCCAGGTCACCCAAATTTATGCAGGTAAACCTTGATATATGATTTGAACGACAATTGTTCAAACGTGATAAAGATTCCCTGATGTTACACTGCACAAAATAGGATCAGGATGGTTAGTTTTGTTTAGAAACCCACCTTTTAGTGGGAGTCTTTGATCTTAGAGCACTTGATGATTCAGTCTTACTTGCTTTGAAAGACTTAACTTTCATAGCTTGAAGGGCTTCTCTTTTCCTGAACCACTCAATGTCATTGTGATCAGATGTGGTATGAATAATTGCTACCACATGTTTCATAGTTCTTTGTGATGTGTTGAGGGTTTCTAGGTTTGATTCCTCTTCTAGAGAAATAATCCTGTTATAACCATGAGTATGATGATTATAGCTTCCACGTATTTCACATATTGGATATAATATACAACAATCATCATATTGCTGATCATTATATCCATAATGTATGCAGGAGGGAAAAGGTATTGCTAGTCTTGAAGGTCTAGATCTTGAGGAAGATTCACCTTGACCAATATGATACTGACTTATATCCATGGAAGACATAAAATCGGCATGATCACATGATATTGATAAGTTCTCATAGCACTTTTACAAAACACGGAGAAGACTATCAATACATTCTTAGAGAGATGATTGTTTTGTCCACACAGTTCACAATTCATTTTGAATTGAGTTTTGTATTTGTTTTGAAGTGCATTAGGAGGAACCTGTTGAGAATTCTTGTTTATGAAGTAAGATGATTTATTCTTGCTAATTTGTAATTTTAGTTCATTAAGTTCTTTCATTACAATAGCCAAGGGAGGATCATCTTCCCAATTCACCTTTTTTTAACTTACTACTAGCACGAGCAGAGTAAGTTTTTTAGAAGCTGAAGAACTATTTTTGATTGCCATCAAGCAGGAGCTGGAGGAAGGTTAATTTATTACGAAACATTTTAAAGTTAAACTTTGAATGTGTAATTTGACTTTTTAAAAAGATTGATTTGATAGTCTTTGTCAGAACAGGTTTCAGCACAAGTCGAGCTCTCTAGTGGAGGAAGGGGGTGCTACAAACTGAAAATTCATCAGCTGAATCGTAACACCCCCAAAATCAGGTCGCAGCGGAAAGGTAACAATGGGGTGCTACGTCAAAGTACAAAAATCAAGATATAGAAAACGACCTTAAATGGACGTTAAAAGTAAGATTCATTCATAGGACATACAACAGAACAGAGGTTTTCACGTTAGGCTCCCCATAGATTTGATAAAAAAACATTAAGATTTTATAAGACAAAGGATTTATGAATTTAAGAAATCAGAATCCCTCTAATAGATATCCATCACGGCTCCCATCCAAGCTTATGCCTCAGCACCTGAGATTAAAACATGCTAAAACGTCAACAAAATTGTTGAGTGAATTCATAGGTTTATCAAGAAATAGCGTGGACCACAAGATCGAAGTAATAGTAGACTATGAAACACATTCAATAGTCTAAAACATGTATTATTGCCCTACGTGCTCATGACACCGAACATTAACGTTAATAAACTGTAATTCAAACCATTACTCGAGGTTTAGTGCCAACACGGATACCGATGTTTACCAAAAACATCCTAACATCTTTTCTCAATACAGATGTTGCCAAACATCCTACAATTTCTTCAAATGTTATAATGCGTCATGGTAACTAGAAACCACAGCCCAAACGGGGAATGTCGATTCCCGATAGATCTATTCCATAACACTAGCGTAAAACCCAGTCAGGTAATAAACAGGTTTCATGATAAAAGGGGACTTTAAATGCAATACGGTAACTTAGGCAAAAATTTAAAACAGGAAATAGCAAACAGTTTTGAAAACACTTGGTGTCCAAAGAAATCAAGCATGTAAATCTCCCCCGTTAATTTAAATAAAGCAAGTAGTATAAAAAGAGGCTAACAACTCACCTTGAGTGAAAGGGTAATCACAAGTATTATAATAGAAAATGCGTCACGCTAACGATCGAAAGCAACCTAATCCAATATAGTTCGTATAAGTACTAAACACTTTGATTATTTATAGGTCGTATAGCTCATCATACTATCGTTCGGGCTATCATAATTAAAGATGTCATCGTAGTGACGAATGAGGAGCTAGGACACTTTAAATCGTAATCCAACAACTCGTCGATACGCCACCCAAAGGGGCCCTCATTATTGAAACTCCCTATTAATATAGCACTTAGCTTTAATACCACATATAGTGGTCTATATAGATTTCAAATCACCATCTATTTGTTTGGTAAAATTTGTGTTAAATAAGTAAAAACGTTTAAAAATTACCGTTTTAAGTAAAACTTGCGTAACTTTCGCATTTAGTTCCGAATTTACGTTTCATAATGCCCCACAGCTTTCGTTATTAGGGACGAGTTTATCCTAATTGACATTTTCATATTTTTGACCCTCTGATGAACAGTACTATTTATACTGTTCACAAACCAGTATATAAAGTTTATTTTATAGTTTTTTAATTATCGCAAAACCTAAACACATAATTTTAATCATTATAGCTCCGTTTTTAGTGATTCTTTTCGATACTTCTCGTAATTAAAATTATACTATTTATGAGTTTACAAAATAATATTTTCTGTCATGAACATATAATTTTTATAAAAATAGTTTTATAAAAGTATAATTGTTTTAAACCGCGAAATTCATAACTCGTTCGTTATTAATTGAAAAATTACGATTCTTATCATTTTGGAAATCCTAAAAATATGTATAATTTGTTAAAAATGCCAAACTTGCTGTTTGAATAATTTATATAAAATTTTTTATAAAAATTCTTTTACGACTCCGTTTATTAGCGTATAACCTTGTTGTTTTTAAATAACCGTATCGTTTTCGTTATTAATCCGTTTTCTCGAGTTTCTAATCTTTTGGAATCGTCATGAGATTGAAGTATTTTAACAAAAATATAAATGAAGGCTTATTTTTCCGAATTAAAACAGCAACTTTTGAATATTGTTATAGAAAATATGTTAAAAACTAGTTTTATAACTTTTTAATTTACCACTTATGTTACTAAGCCATTATAACACTTATTCAACATGTTTACATCTTAGAGTCTCTAGTCATGATTTATTCAAACCACATAACACATGAATAGTTATCAAAATTATAATCACAAGCATGAATATATTTTTACATGTTTAAAAAAGTAACCTAATGGTGATTTCACTACATAGAACTTATATACACATAAAATGATAAATGTAAAGACATAAAGGGTTTTAGATAACCTTAGAGTGATGTAATATGATAACCAACACAATCTAAACCCTTGTTTAGATTATAAACCCTAGCTTGCAAGATCTTGAAACCTTAAACCAAATGAAACCCTAATTTAGCTTTCTTTGCTTCAAAAATCAACACTTTGAAAATACTTAACCTAACCTTCAAACCATCTTAGTAGGTCTTAGATATGTATGTGTTTTATGCTTGTATTAAAGTGGTAAAAAAATTTCTTTGGTTTGTATGGAATGGGCTTTATGAGCCGTGGGTTATTAAGCACCAAAAGGGAGAGGATAAGTGATTATTTTTCTTAAGTGTAAGAGTGTGTATTCTTACCACTTAGCTATGCATGTGTAGTATATATATTAAGGTAGTCAAAGATGACCAAAGACTAGTCAAGGGGGGGGGGAGGTTGGTCTTGGGAAGAAGATGAGTAAAATTAGGAGTCGTAGTCAAAGTAACATAAACTAGTCCAAGCCTTTATGAGTTGTGTTTATTTGTTCCCTAAAGAGGGAATCATCCCATGAATTTAAGGAGGAGGGGGGAGAAAAAGAATACTAGTTGGTTCTTGTTATTTTATGTAAGTAACTTGTATTTACTTGTAGTTAAAATGTGTAGTTTAGTTTATAAATGTATAACTTGTAATGTATAGGTTTTAGTTACTTTATTTAATGAACCATATGACTAACAATGTTTACTTGGATAAAGTTTAATATAACTTTGGGTATTGGGTATAAACATAGGTATTTGTTGAAGCGTAGAAAAGTTTTGGTGGTTCCGTTCATGCCTAAACGCAATTTATCGCGAAACGTAACGTTTTACGTAACCGATAAAAATAAAATAAAATAAGTTAATTATTACTTTAGTAATATTAATATAATGATTTCTTGACGTAAACTCTAATTTGTTTAGTGTCCGATTACGTTGATTGATGATTCTTAGTTTACGCGATTTAACGTAACAATTAAAATTAAAAGCAAACGGGTACGAGAAGAAAAAAAAATAGTGAATTAGATGACGTCGTTCATTGATCAAAAATACGGATTGTTACACTCAGTGTCACACGCAGATGTCGATGTGGATAATTTCAAGAGGTGTTGTTCTTCTTATACTTTTAAAGTTGGGTATAAGGTACTTAGAGATTTACTTCTGCGTCGTTCTTCAATCAACAGTAGTGCAAGATTAAGTAACAAATTTGGGGGATTTTACTTCAGTTTCAAGTTTGGTATATCGAGTTTACTTTACCAAGTGGTCACGACAATAGCCGACAGAATACGTGGTTGGTAAGTTAGCCTGAGAATTAAAGGTTGAGATGTAATCAACACTTCTCACAAGTATTTTTATGCTATTCCAAGACAACAATACTTCACAGTCTAAGCAAAATCTTCAAAGTTCTTCAACGACCTTCATATACAAGACCTTGATTATACCAAGTGTTCTTGATTCTTGCTTCATCTCCTCTACGGTTTGTGAAGTCAAGAGGGTTATGATTCTTTTGTGTATCAAGATTTGTGCTTATGATAAGAACTTCTTGAGTATATGGACGTACACAACAATGACGCTTTCGAGAGTTCTCAACCATCATGGAGGAAAATGTGTACAATCGGGACTTAGTTGACTTTGATGGTACTATGTCAACTTCCTGGGGAAGTAGTGTATACTACTTCACTTAGAATGGTTTGTGAAGTATTCTGCAAACGTGAGAAGAATAGTTGCTGATTTCTCGCATGCACCCCCGAACGAATATTCACCAAGCCCTAATGACAAGAAGCAGTGGTCGTTGGTGTGGTTTGACTTCTACAAAATTCTGCTGGCATTATAGATGACAATTAGAAGATTGTTCACGCTACATCAATGTTCAGAATCTCTCAAGATAGGGAATGTTGTTATACGGGGAGGCTGATTCAAAAACTTTGCCATAAAGTGAGTACATGAAGAAAGCTTTTAAGACATGCTGTATTGGGGGGAAGTTAATCCAACTCATGCATACTACAATGGTTCTTGTATAAGTAAAGACACAGAAGATCCAAGCTGGAGTACAAGTTTCAAGACAAGGAGTACTCAGAAGACATCTTCAGCTCTGGAAGCGCTTTGGAAGACTTTATTTGTGTTGTATTTGTACCTGATAGGAACATTGTAAGTAATTCCGTATGTCCACATATTAGGGGAAGATTGTTAGCCCTAAAATATGGTGACTAATCCGGAATTACATTTATCATTTATAGTCGGGTCGGGTTAGTTTAGCTAGTCGATGTCGAGACTATAAATACCCCCTCTATACTTCCATTTCATGGAGGGTAAATTTCCACATTTTAAAGTGTGAGTGTTGTGACTTCTCTCTTCTCTCTTTTCTCTCAACAACACACACAACTTCCCATCTTATCTTTTTTCTCTCTAATAATATGGCTACACATCTTTTCCATTTTACTATACCTCCGGATCTTGTGTTCTAAGGGTGAATCTTGTTATAACATAACGATAGTTAAAATAAAGTTGTAAAACGTCAAGGCATGAGGCTCGTGTTTAACACGATTCCCTTAAAACTGATTCGTCGTATGCTTCCCAGGGTACAACGGCCAAAGCAGATGTACTGCCGAACGTGACAAACTTGCCTGAAAGATCACAGAAAGATTACGTGTTTATGATCGAAGGTTGCTGGAAAACGTCTCGTAATAGGAGCTGCGTTTTTTCTGTGCAAAAATTGAATGAGTAAAGGGTTTATTTTATAGAGTAAAGTCACCAAGACATAATATCTCATAAAATATAACCCGGTTTGATATCTTCCATTAATTTAAACGAAGTATGTTTAACTTATTCTAAAAATAAACGGGTGCACAAAAAAACGAATTCTGTAACTTAATCAAAAAGATTAAATCTATTCGTAAAATAGATTTACAATGGAAAGAGAAGTTTCGAAGTTGCATTTGTGTATGCAAGTCGCGCATGAGTTCAGAAGCTTCTGCGTGGGTACGTGTTGGAGTAAAACCAACCAAAGAAATTTAATACTAGAAACCAAGAATTCTATATGAACACCTTTTCATTTAAGTCATTGGGCGATACGGGATACATCTCATTTCCAGATTTTGTGTTTCATGTGCCTCACTTTGAGACACGATATCTCATTCATATTAACTCCAGTTTAGACATACTTTAGCTCGTTGCGAAGCTCTTTTAAAGAAGAACACAAACAATTAGCAAATATAAATCTATATAACTTATACATATATTAAATAATGTTCAAAGTTGCAAAAACTCATTTTGCAAACATATTTTTCCAACACTCGGTACCTTATTTTCAGTTTACAAAACCATCATCGATAACAACAATGAGGTTGTGGAGTGCGTTAAGTACACTGTAATCCACATATTACGTTCTTTCGGCTTCAATTTCATTTTGAGTTAAGATATATTAATGTTGACAAACAAATATAAAAATTCGTATCCGCATATATTACATTCTTTATTTTGTGGTTGAATCAGTGTGATCAAACACTAACCTTCTTTGTATTGCCTATCCTTAAGCGTTAACATAATTAATCGCCCAACACATTTCCGATTCACTAAATGGCGCTTGTCAAGATGGTTAAACAACCTATGTCCCGGAACCACGATTTTGTAAAATAATGTAGTTAGGTGTTCTAATTATTTTTAAATTTATGCAACTACTCTCTATAGTAGTTCAATACGCGCAGTTTCGACCAGTTCCAACGGCCTCATGGGTTTACAAACCGAAGAGTGCCAGTTTACAAACACCGATGGCACAACCTCGTTGATGGTGCGTCGGTTCCAACGGCCTCATGGGTCTACAAACCGAAGAGTGTCGGTTTACAAACACCAATGGCACCACCTCGTTGATGGTGCGTCGCTTTGATGTTTTTAGGTTTGGCGACGAGCAACGAGCAGGGGACGAGGAGGTGCCAGACCCATTTTTGTTTTGAGTGTGTTATGTGTGTTTTGTGAGGTATATTTGTATAAAACGCACCATGTGGCACAGTGGTTGCACAACTAACACAAAAAAAAGACATGTCACGGTCAAAATAACTACTCTCTCCGTCTCAAATTAGAGGAATGCTACATCCACATAAGTTTTACAAAATAAAATCCACAAAATGATGTGTAAGTTGATTTGTGGATGCATATATATGAAAAGAATAAAAAGGATGAGAGATACTACCAATAGTTTTCATGACACATCATTGTGTGGATTTGTCTTTGTAAATCTTATGTGGATGTAGCAATTCTCCTCAAATTAATAGTCACCCGACAAAAAACACACAGTTTAAGAAAACATAATCATTTCTGCATTCTCTCTCTTACTTTTTTTGCAGAATGACAGTTTTACCCTTATGAAATTAATTAAAGCTTTGAATAAAGTTTGTAATTTCTAGTATCATTAAGGGCAATACGGTAAACTTGTTACATTACTTACAACTATATTTGGTAGAGGACAATAATTTTGGAACAACCCAAAATTAAAAGAGGGACTATTAATTTGGGACGGATGGAGTAATGTTTATATAAAAGATTAAGTACATTAATTAGAAACGTACTTTCTTCAAAATACACTTCTAAGTAACTTACTTTGAAAAATACCGTTATCACCATTAAAACTTTTGAATTTGTGACAATATTAGAAATTTTGTCATTTTTTTTAACTTGTTACCGGGTCAGGTAAACACTATTCCATGTCATTCTTTTTTTCATGTTTTTTTAACTTTGTGCTTATCTATCCACTCTAGTCAAACTTTGTCAAAACAAAAGACTGATATACCCTTTGGCTTATGTTATATGTAACCCTCTAAAACACCATTTGTACCCCCGGTTTTTTTGCGTTTTTTTTTGTATTTTTATAATTTTGTATATGTTATAAAACTGTGACACGGAAAAAACGGAACGAAAAATATAAAGTTTAACAGGTCAAAAGTATGAAACTGTCAAAATTTACGGAACAGAAACTGATAAAAAACTGCGTTGCACTGTAAAAAAAAGTACAAAAAGAATTTTTTGTACCTTTTGACACTATTTAGTGGGTCGGGGATCACGTATGTTACCTACATTTGATTGAAAAGCCTGCATGACGTGAATGTCAGCCCATTAATTGTAGTATTTTACTTCATATCGATTCTAGTATCAAATTGTAATATTTTAATAGTATAATATAGTAAGTCTGCATATCAACTACTGTAGGGGTGAAGAAAATGGACCGCTGACTGGATCGGACCGAGAAATCGGACCGACCGAACTAGAGCGAACCTATTTTGGCCTGGTCTTCGGTCCATCTTTTTTTCTTATTTTTGGTCCGGTCTTACAAAAAAACCCGACAATTATGTCTTGTTGGATCCGGACCGTGAGCACTCCTACTCCGATGTATAATTTTTTTTTCATTTTCTTTTTTACTTTTTTTTAAAATATTTTGTATTATAAAATAAAAGGTTTTTCTATTATGTGCCTCCTGGGCACATGATAAGAGAGGAAAAAGACAAATGGTCCTCACAAAAAGTACACAGAGATTCGTGAAAAATACATTGTTTACGGATCCATGTGTACTTTTTTGTGGGGCCCCTTTGTCTTTTTCCTCTCTTATCATGTGCCCAAGAAGCACATAATAGAAAAATTCTAAAATAAATGATAAGTTGCATTTTCATTACATATTATACCGGAACCGGATCGACCGGACTGGATCGAACCTATTTCGGTCTGGTCTTCAGTCCATCCTTTTTTCTTATTATTGGTCTTCGATCTGGTCCGATCTTATGAAAAAATCGACAATTATGCCTTGTTGGCCTGGACTTGACCGAAGACCGGACCGGACCGTTTCGGTCCGGTGTTTTGGCTAAAGTCGGTTTCGGTCCGGTTCGATTTTGATCGGTCTGGTCCGGTTTTCAGTTAACGTAAAAAAAAATAATTGATAAAAATATAAATCGAAACAACAAATTCTAATGCAAATTCGAATATAAATTTTTTGAAGTTGTAACTAGCTATGAACTTTACGAAAATAAAAGACATGTTAAATTTAAATACTTTAAATAAATTAAAATAGGCATTGATAATTCTCCACTTGTTGTATTTTGTATTATAAATGTATTTTGTATTCTCCACTTCTTGTATTTTGTATCATATCAATCTTTCCATCAAACGTCAAGTGTGTACTTAGCTTAAGCTTCCCTGGCATATGATTAAATAATAACTATACCATCAAATAGTCATCTTTATTCTACACATCACACACACACAAACAGAAAACCACACCCAAAAATTTAAACTTTAACAACTTTATACCATGTTATTGGATCTATAACACACACTAAAATTGAAACTACATGAAACCACTTTGTAAATGAGGACGTCAGTGGGGCGTTAGCGGTGGCAATGACGGCGGCAAGTTGCAAATTTTGGCAACCCCAACCACCAAATTCACAAGATCTGGAAAGTTGTTATATATGGATTGATTGTGTTGTGAATGTTGATTTATTTCGAGTGATTATGAAACAATTAAAAGTAAGGTTGTTAGATGATTGTGGAAAGATGTTTGTTTATTGAGGACTTATCATCGTCCTTTGTTCTTCGGGTTTCTTCTAACACACAGAAGAGAATTTGAGAAGCATTCAGGCAAAGATGATTGTGAAGAGAAATTTACAGACATTTATAACTAGGTTTAAAGCCCAAAGCTAAATGGAGATAAAACTAACCCAGTCAAAAATGGGTGTAAATTACCTAGGTTTAACAAATTCTTTGAAGTTTTCTCCTAGGGCTACTTCAATTAAACTTTGTTTTATTAAATTGCGACCAAAGCTAAAAATCAACAAAAAATTTAACAAATTCTTTCAAGTTTTGGTTCCACTAATCCATTTCTATTTATAATCATATATGTGTAGCTACTTTTGCTAGAAAGCCCGATGTGGGATTATCAGTACAATGATGAAATCCTTCTTGATGTTGATCAACAAGCGGCTCTTGTCGTGTAGCCAAAGGGTCGCGACGTGGAGTTTTGGAAGAGTACGAGTGTGAGGCTGTGAACAAGAAGTACTACTCATGGATTCAAAATCGAAAGAATCAAAGAACCTAGCCAACAGCGGCCTAAGTCGTTGTCATCAGGTGACTCGTCCGCACGATATATGAACTTAAGGGGTTATATGATGGAGTACTATTTATATGTATTACTAGTACTACGTAGTTGTTATAAATTTACATTGAGCATGAAACTTGTCGGCATGGAATTTTGTATGATAGAATAAAAGTGAGCTCTACGAATATAAGAACATGTCAGGTTTGGACTCGAATAAATGTGTTATCGTTTTGCCGCTATTTAAAAAATCTCTTTGTATCTATGTAGAATACGTATGTTGATGTTATTTAATTTCCAGGTGCACAACTGCATCTACCATAAATACCTCTTCCGCCAACCGTGAAACCATCACACAATGGCCAAACTCAGCTTACAAAACCATCACCACCACCATCATATGAGGTTGTTGAGTGCATAAAGTACGCATAATAAGTCCATCCTGATAGTGAAATTGTAGATGAGTAGCTTTGCCGATGTAGCCAAATGATAGAGGAGGGCATGGAGAAGGAGTGTGAGTGTCACGTTGTAGATGTGAAGTCGCTCGGAACCTTTTAGTACACGAATATAAATAAATCTGCCAATATCTTTTTGTTTGGATATTCACAGGAGGATTGTGTTACAAATCTAAACACTTGACAAATTAGAAATACCAAAACATGTAACAATTCAAACCTCAAACGTGGCTTTGAACCACTTCGATCTTAAGCTTCAACCTGAACATCTGAATTCGGACTTGGAACACTTTGGTTGTAATTTAATTCTTGAACTTGAATATTGGGCTTATAACTTAATTTATATCTTGAATTTTTTGGGTGTGATCCGGAAGTAAAATCAGCTCACATATGTGGTCCACATCGATACATTGGCATGCTAATCGTCTCCTTCCTATAATTTTGATGAAAGGTTCGTAGATTTAGTCTCCACCTCATTCAACTTTCTTCATGTAAATGAATCCCAATTGCTGCACCAAAATCTAATTTACTTCATTGGATATTTTCATCATCCTCATCACCATTGAAAATAATATTTTTTCATCCTTCATATCCACATCTTCTTCTACTTGCAACATCGTCATAAACAAGAGGACTACTAACTTAATTAATCACTCTTCAAACCGTCATTAACAAGGGGACTACTAACTTAATTAACCACTCTTCGTTACGGTATATAACTTAATGCATTTCATTCTTTATTACAATAGTAACATTTTGCATCTCTTCTATGGCCACAACCTTTCTCAATAAGGGTTTGGTAAGCCAAGTAACTCGTACTAAACTATCAAATTAAGGCACTTGCTCACTTAAACAACTCAAAAAAACTTAATGTATCTAGTTATTTTAAAGTCCTTCAAATATTTTTTATAAGAGTAAATCGCAAATCCTTCCCTGTTGTTTGGTCAAATTGTAGGTTCGGTCGATATGCTTTTGAAAGTGAGTGCACTAATCGTTCCTGTGTTTTGCGGCAACTTATATTTAAAATAATAAAAATGAAATATGCTAATATAAGAACTCTCAAAGCTTTGCCGCAACTTATATTTAGATGGGTACAAATATGTATGCTATAATAGGTATGTTAATATGATTTTGTTAAGAGACCAACGAATGTTAGGGTGTACTTGAGTTGTTTTCCAAATTTCATTTCCAACAAAATGATTGAAGTTAAAACAAATTTGTAAATTATGGTTACTTCACGTGGATGATATATGCGTTTTCAAAGATTTTTTGAGCTCAACTCCACTTATGTAAAAAAGAAATATAAAAATTTGTATGCGCATATCACATTCTTTATTTTGTGGTTTAATCAATGTGAACCACCACAAAGTTTGTTACCTTTGTGTTTTGTATTGCCTAGTCTTTTTTACTCGAGCAAAAACATTTTCCCTAACACCTTTCAATCTTTCACTAGCAATTAATATCCATACTCTTATTAGTGTTTTGCTATTCGTAGCCTAAAGAATTTGTTTAAAAGGAAAAAAAAAACATGCAATAAGACTAATATATATATTTTTTTGGAAAAGCGGCAATTCATTAAAACGAAACAGAAGAAACGAAGACAAGAAACAAAGCTCCTCGAGAGGAAGAGCAAACAAGAACAGAGCTCACAATGAGCTCAAAAAGAAAAGAAAAAGAATACCAAAGCAGCATATGCCAGCCTATCCTATGCCGAAAACATCAGGCATTAGAATCCAATTGTCCCAAGAGATATTTTTTTAGGACACCTACTTGATATCCAAAGCAACGACAAAGATTGAATCTTCAAAAAACAGTCTTCACTTAAGATCGACGCACGTTTTTAAGCTACCTCATGAACCAAACGATTTCTCCAATACGAGATACACCAAAGAGCAATCACACACACACCTTGAAAAACCTTTGTAGAATCCTTGTTGTGAGGAAAGTGTGAGACCCATGAAGCTAAAAGTGAGAGAGATAGGTTAGATGGAAAACCAATCTTCCACCAACTAAAAACCTTTCTCCAAATGGTTACGACCAGAGGACAACAAGTCAAAAGATGATTAGCAACTTCAGGAGCATTTGAACAAAAAGGGCATAGAACAGACCCAACTTCCAACCCTCTACTATCAAGATTTACAAGAAGAGGCAACCAATCATTAAACGCACGCCAAGCAAAAATATTTATTTTTTGAGGGACCCAAGAATTCCATTTAAATTTTTGCTCGGAATGATATGGCTCCAACAGAATCGAATCGACCATATGGGATAAAGACTTCACCATAAAATCTTTTCCCGAATTGAGAGTCCATTTCCAACCATATGGAATATAATGAGTTGAGCTCATTACATGATCTCCCCCAAGGAGAAGACCGCCAAGCTGAGGACAAAATCCAGTTGCCATCAATTTTAGCGAACCTCTCGTTTAAGATGCAATCTTTGTTCTCATCCAAAGCATACAAACGTGGAAATCGTATTTTAAGACACGGGCCATCGTCTAACCATCTATCGTGCCAAAAATATATGGACTCTCCGTTTCCCACAAGGCGTCAAAAAGAGGAGGAAAAATAAAAGCCCAACTGATCCATGGTGTAGCCGATAGTTATAATATTATCCCAAACACCCTTTTTAATTCCAATGCCATTAGGGATCGATAATCCCCCCTCTGGACTATAGATCTCACCACCATTTACCAAGAAGCGCTAAATTCTTTGCTCGAATACTACCAATCCCAAGACCGCCTTTATTGAAGAGACAAAACGGTTTTCTAATTGAACCACGACATGCCCTTTTCATCCTCCTTGAAGCCCCAAAAAAATCTCCTACGGATTTTTTCTAACAAATCAGTTATTTTTAAAGGAGATTTGAAAAGAGACAGATACTAAATTAGGAGGGAGCTTAAGACCGATTTGGTGAGAGTTAAACGACCCCCAATAGATAAAGATTTAGATTTACAAGATGAGAGACGACGATAAAAATGTTCAATGACTAAATCCCAACTAGCAGCTTTCGACATATCTTTACCCACCGGGAAGCCTAGATACATAAATGGAAGGTTATCATGCCGACAGCGAACAACGTTTTCTACTCTAACAACTTCTGGCTCGTCGACACAAACACCAAATAATCTGTTTTTTGAAAGATTAATGCTTAACCCCGAAAGATCTTGAAAGCACTTAAGGATCCGGATAAGGTTCTTAGCGTTGGATTCTAACCACGCACCAAAAAACAGAGCATCGTCAGCATATTGAAGAAGGGAAATATTTTCCCCAACATTCGGAAGAGAGATTCTGTAACATTCCGTATTTTCAGGTCATTTACGACGTCATCTATTTTACTAATTGTTTTTTTGCTCGTATGCGTTTACTTTTAATTTTAATAGTTAAAGTTAAATCGCGTAAACTAAAAATCAACAATTAACGTAAACGAACATCAAACGAATTAAAGTTTTCGTCAAGCAAGCAATATATTATTTTTACGAAAGTAATAATCAACTTTTTATATTATATTTTTATT
>BQNB010054693.1:11756-39436 GCA_026074375.1 Tanacetum coccineum | reverse complement strand
AACCTGCGTTTTATCGAATTATTCATAGTTGATATGTTTTCCTTACATTAGTTCTCGACCGCTTCTCTATTGTTTTCTTGTATTTTTGTATGTGTTTATTGCTTTACTTGTCATCAAAACCTTAAGTTAGATACACAAAACCATGCCAGTCTCTCAGGTTGAACCCCCCCTGCATTAGTTTTAGGTTTAACTTAGATAACTAAAATACTGATATAATTATGAATTAACGCTCTCGCTCTTAGTGATCGACACCCTACTTACCAACGAAACTACCACCGACCGGGTACACTACCCGTTAAAGTGTTGTTTTTAGGTATAGTCGGCATAAAATAAATAGTAAAACTTGATACATAAATAACACCTACACAACGACACATCAGAGTAATGTTACATTCCTCATCTTATATGTCGATGACATAATTATCATGGTAAATCATATTCCAAGTTTACCAAGTGTAAAGTCATATCTTAGATAGTGTTTTGCCATGAAAGATTTAGGGGAGGCAGCATTTATTCTTGGCATCAAGATCTACCGAGATAGATCGAAGCGATTAGTTGGACTAAGTCAAAGTACTTACATGGATAAAATCTTGAAAAGATTTAAGATGGATACTTTCAAACGCGGTTATATCCCCAAGCAAGAAAAACTTGACTTAAATAAAACACAAGGTGCTTCAACACATAAAGATGTGAAGCGTATGCAAAATGTTCCCTATGCTCGACAGTAGGATCCATTATGTATGCTGTAAGATGCACTAGACCTAATGTTATGTTCGCGCAAAACATAACAAATTATTTTCAACAGAATCCTGGTGAACTTTACTGGACTGTTGTGAAAACAATTCTTAAGTATTTAAAAAATACTAAAGATATGTTCTTGGTTTATGGTGGAAATCCTAAAGCTGAACTTCGAGTTGATTGCTATTGCGATGCTGGATTTGAGACTGATAAAGATGATATAAAATCTCAGACAAGATACGTCTTCCATTTGAATGGAGGCGCAGTAGACTGGAAGAGCTCCAAGCAAAGTACTACTGCAATGTCCGCTACAGAAGCTGAATACATAGCTGCTTCGGAAGCGGCGATGAAAGTTGTTTGGATTAGGAAGTTTATTTCAGGGCTTGGTATAGTACCAACAATAAACGAACCTATTAAAATGTTTTGTGATAATTCAGCTGCACTTCATTTTGCTTACGAACCGGGGGTTCAGAAGGGCGCCAGACACTACCATAGAAGATACCATTATGTTCGCGAGTGTATTGAACTGGGCGAAATAAAACTTCTTAAAGTTTACACAGATGACAATCTAGCAGATCCTTTTACGAAGGCTTTATCAAAAGGAAAGCTTACTCAACATGTTAGGAGCATGGGACTTCGTTTAGCTAGTAGTTTCATGTAGATCTGTGTTTAGTTTTTGGATAAGGGATGTTAAGACGATTTATTTAATGATAATGATACTTGGTATTTTGTTATATTTATTTAAATTTTGTCATATATTTGCATGTTTAATCCATAAATAATATTTCATTATTCTAAATGAGTCTGTTTTTTATCAACAATATGGGAATATAGTTGAACTAAGACAAATCTGAGTGATTGGTGATATCTTGGATATTAAAGGATGTGTCCTCCAAACTCACATAATATTCATAAGATGAAAATTGGACTTTCCTAACTAACAAGATTATCACTTTATTGATCAGCGTCATTAAGTGAATCTTGTAAGTGATTTTGTTTACTAAATTCTTATACTTGAGATGCAAGTAGGTCTTGCATGTGTGGATTGTTCTTCTCGATTTAGTTCTGGTTATCCAGTATAATGTAGCTAATAAGGACTATTTTCAGAAGTGATTATGAAGCATGTGACTTGACACTTGTAGTCAATAAAGAATTTGTTCATTCAATAGTTGAAGTATGATGCCACTAGGCCCCTCGTAGGGTTAATCAGATGTATGCGTGGCCGCACCCAAAATTCCATGTAGATATGTCTCAATGAGTTTTGGTAATCTTGGTTAATTACATATACGAGAAACATAATCATTAATTAATGGAATGACTATTGATCCATATCCATTTTTAACACTGTATCGAAAACAAAGGGATTGTAAATACACAAATCATTTATCTGTGACTTTATGAAACCACACTCATATGTTTTTGGGAGCATTGACGTGTTGCTAGACGCTTACCAGTGTTATTATATTATTTGATACATGTCCAAGTGGGAGCTGTTGGATTATGTCCACGTAAAATAATATATGTCTGAGAATTTATTTGAGCCTACGGGGACGCACGCGTTAATACGTAAAACGATGATATTAATATAGTAAGTGTAATATATAAATTAGTGATTTAATAAACGATCGTTAAATATATTAAATATTTAACGGGAAATATATTAGTCGTTAAATGTTAAAGGAATGACTAATATATGGAAAACGAGGAAAAGGAAAGTTTGGTTTTGCCTCCTTTTTGTTTGGGCCGATCGTTGGAGTAATCCCAAAGGGATTGGGAATGCTTGACTTGCAAGCCAAGTCTTGTATCCCTATATATAATGAATCATTGATTCATTATTTGATATTCCACTTGCTAGAAAAATCCCTAACTTCCTCCTCCCCTCTCCCTTTGTTCGATCGACCGAAATCCCCAAGGGATTCGGTTTTGGTTTTTGGTTCGACCCACAAGAAACCACAAGGGTTTTCCGTTCTAGTTGATTGTCAAGAAGAAGGTTATCGTTTGCTTAATCACTACTAGTACTAGCATACATCATTGTTTGCTACGAACGCATTGTGTGTGTGTGTGTGTGTTGAAGTAGAGGGATTGTACTTTTGATCATAGTGGTTTTCGCGTGGTATTTGATTTATACACACGCGTATATTCAAGACGGTGTTTACGTTAATTGCTAAAAGGTACACGTTCTTGATCCTTTGTTAATTATTTATTCTATATGTGTTTATATGTTTTTTGCTGCGTACTCGTGATTTGAGTTGGTCAATAGTTGTTAAAACTCCAACAAACTACATGTTATATACCTTAATAACAGGAATTCATCGAATGATGCATGAGACCATGAGTATTATATAGCTAATAATATACATGTATTTCATCAATTTAATGAACAATACTGTATGCTACTTTTAAGAAGATAATTATAAATGCATTCATATTGTAAATACAAATTAGTGACTGATTAATAATTCACCAAGAAATGTAAATAAATAATAAGATTGATGCAACTTTATGTTAATAGTTGCGTCTATATGCATGCATTATGTGTACTACATATGTTCTTTCACACGGTCAATTATTTACGATCATATACATCAAGTTATACTAATCAATATGACTATATAAATGATTAAAACTTATGTCCATATGGAGTGATGTTTGCATCCATTGCATGTGTAAAAATGATGACGGTAGATATGAAAAACCCTAGTGCTTCGACTAGAAATATGAAAAATCAGTTAATTCATTTGAAACATACATATAAATAGAAAAAAATGAAAATATCTTTCTTTATTGTAGGAATTACCTTTTAACAAATAATGCTATCATCAAAATAACCCCCAATGCTTTTGAAAAATGATTCGTTCACATTATTACTCATTCTTCTAATTATAATTCTCCTTCTTATTTTATCCTTACTCTACTAAACAAAAGACTTAGATAAACATGGTTAGAGGATTAGGTATCATATCGCAACCTCCCGCCAGATCCGACGTGTCCAGCCATCTGGTGACGCCACCACACTGGAACCCCACGACGTCACTTCCAACGCCACTTAAGTGGCGGGCGTGAGATTGAGGAAGAAGCCGTTTTTTTAATATTTTTATTCATTATTAAAGTGGTTATGGGTTTTTATAATGTGTATTTATGGTGTATGTGTGTTTTTTTAGTGTGAAGTGTGTGTGTGTGTGCAGAAATGATGATGAGGATGAAGTGTGGTTATGGGTTGGATCCAATTTTCACACACCCACATACAATTTGTAATAGTACATTTGGTTTGGGCTATAAAGTTGTTATGTATTAGATTTGGTTTGGGTTACATTGCATATAGAAAGCATTTTAGCTGGTTTATTATGAAATGCGCATTTGCATGTTATGTATTTATATTTTCGTATTATACTTTTTATTTTTATTTGAATGAATGAAATTTACTTTGTTTGAAAAAATAAAAAATAAAATAAAATGGGTGAGTGGGGGCACAAATGACATGTTATGAGTGACGAGATGTTTTGGTATGTGAGTGATAAAAGTGATGATACTGAGGTGACGCTAAAATGACACTTAAAAATGAAAAATGACATGTGCTGATACCTAATGCTGTTAGCATTATTGATGAAAGTTTAATGTAGACCCTTGATTATCTAAAGATCTAATGAACCAATACTGGTCATCCATTTTTTAGTCAAAATAAAAAAACACTTTCCACCTTAAATTTTTTTTAGCGGATCCTGCAAACGGTAGATCGTTAAGCGAAAAGAATCATACAATCACGACGAGAATCAAATCATCTTTCTATATACAGATACTTCTATATACGTTCGACGAATTTTTTTTAACCTTTTGTTTTCAGTTACGCCTGAAAAAATCACATGTAATTTGTTATTTTAAAATAACATGTGATTTTATGAAATCCAATGTGAATTTATGAAATCACATGTGATTTGCGAAATCACATGTGATTTTTATAGACGCAAATTTTAACACTAAAACAAAACTCGAAAAATAAAAGTGGTCGAAAGTATATATCGAAGTGCCCATCTAATGAAACATACAAAAATACTAGTCACGATGATATTTATTTTTTCAATTGATGATTTACCATTTGTAAGATATTTTATTTTTTTTAAAAAGTAAAAAATGTTTTTTTAATTTTAATGATAAAATAAGTTGCTAAAATTGATTTCTTGAGTATTTAAACAATTTTTGGTATTTAACATAGTTCAACCTAGGGGTGTGCACGGTTCGGTTTGGGTCGGTTTTTGGATAAAACCGAAACCAAACCGAAATAGTCGGTTTTTATAAAACCAAAAACTGAAACCGCTCGGTTTTTGGCGGTTTGGTTTTTTCGGTTTTTTGGTTTTTTTGTGTTCGGTTTTTCGGTTTCAAACTGTTTATATTTGGTTGGGGCTAATTTATATTGATAAACTTGTTTTACATATAAAATTGGTTATTTTTTAATATTTTTTTTGTCAATACGAGCTTAATAATGTTTACCCAAATTTCTACAATTATACACATATAAATGAGACACACACACATGCAAGTGAAAATACACATAGTATGATCATTGTCATATGTGTAACGATATATTGTCAAGTAAACACACGTACATGACAAACACATATATATAAACATTAAAATATATATGTATCATAATTATAATTTCAATCACAAAATAAATATAAATTTAAAAATTGGATTTACTATTTATTTATTTATTTATATTAATTATATTATTATAAAACTGGTTCGGTTCGGTTTTTACGGTTCGGTTTTTGGACGAAAACCGAAACCGAACTGAAATTTTTCGGTTTTTAAAAAAGTAAAAACCAAACTATTGGTTTCTAGTTTCGGTCAGCTTTTTCGGTTTTGTTTTTTGGATTTTCGGTTCGGTTTCGGTTTTTTCTGCTCCCACTGGTTCAACCTTTGTCTTTGTTAAGAAAAAGTACAAATGTACATATTCAAATACCGAGTATCCCAAACATTAATTAACAAATCAATAAAATATTCAAAAAAATAAAACCGAAGCAAAAACCACTCTCTCCTTCAGTCCATCTTCTTCCCCCCTATCTAATTAAGAAATTACACACAGTGAAGGGTGTATCTATGTGTTTAATCCTCAATATCACCTCCAATTTCACCTAATTGCCAAAAGAATCACACAAATTGGACACGTGTAACGAATTTAGGGTTTGAGAAGAAGAAGATGACGTCAGTTTCTTCTCAATGGATTCCTGAAGATGACTTATTGCTCAAAAACTCAATTGAGGTTTGATTTTACATCTTATTCTATTAATTTTTGGTCATTAATTGAGATCTGTTAGGTTACTATTAGCAGGATTAATGATTATTTTTGTTTTATTGTTAGTGGAAATCGCTTAATTATTGGTTACGAGCCCTAATAATAATAATTGTGATTTATTGATATGTGGATTCACTCAAAGGAATTAGTTTACTCTCGGATAGACGTATGTGGTTATACAGATGATTTCAGTGTATTATCGGATAGTTAATTATTGTCGGAGTATTTGTAAATGCATGTACAATACTTGGAAGCTTCATTCTTGTATTTTTGTGCATCCGTCAATCAGGCAATAGATATATTTTACCCCTACCTTTCAAATATTTTTTGGAACTTGAACTCGCCAAACTCATTGTCAAGAGAGATTGTTACTAAAGCTGAAAAACCCCACTCCTTTGGAGACAAGGGTACCTTCGGGTAGGGGTAAGGCTGGCTACATCTTATGTCCTCCATTACCCCGTGGAAGACGGGATTGGATATCGTTGATTGATTGATTGATTTGTATGATATATGTTATCAGCTTCTAAGTGCTTAGTCTTAGCATGTTGGACTCGATTATAAGCAATCTTGATTATAAATATAATCTTGTTATAAAGATTTTGTCCCATTAATCTTAAGATCATCTAAGCTATATCTAGGCAATTAGAGATTTGTCTTCTATCTCCCCAACCGACCTAAATTTCTCCACGAAATATGTAATGCTCAAATTTTGATGTTTGGTCACTAATACCAATATCATATGTATCTATTTATGCTGAAGGTGTATTATTGTGCCCTAAAATATATATTTCCTTTAGTATATTTACAATTTAAACGGTCCTCATTCACACATGTGTGGGTTTCTGCATAAAATGGTCAAATATAGTCAGTACGATGTCCTTATGTGTGTCGGTTACGATGTCCTTATGTGTGTCGGTTAGATCATCTTCATGACACTCATCATGCACGCCTATGTCTACTAGCTCATCTCTTTTGGCCTGTGAATTGTCCTTATCCATGGTTTTTGGATCGACCGTTAGTCTATATGCTAGTTTTTATATCTCTGGAAGCTTGTTATACAAACTCCTTCCCTAAACCTAGCAAATCCTAGTAAGCAGCCTGGCTTACCCCTTAAATCTAGTATTCTCTTTCTACATGGGTGTTGTTCTTCCCTCTCATATAAATAATGTATATGAGGAATCCCTCTATATTTTGTAGCCAACTTACATTACTTTGTTGAATCCCCAAATCATGCCCAAGAAGATCGTCAAAACCTGTATAGTCTTTTTAGTCGAAAGTCGAACCACACCATCAGCTTCTGGATTTATGCCAAAGCCAATGGGACCTTTATGCAACTTTTTTTGACGACTGTAAGACCTAATCTATCACAACTTTGAGAGTGGGCTTTGACAAATGAGACACACTTACGGTATTAATACAACATTCATAATAGGTTTTGTGAGTACTTAAAAAATGCATTCGGACCACACGTTTTCAAAATGCTCTAGCAGTGTCTTTTTAAACAGTAAAACAGTTGTTGTCCATAATTACTTATGACAAGAAGAATTAAACCTAAGAGACTTGAGTTGTACAACAAATTGGAATAGTGATGACCTAATTTACCATTAAAAAAAACTTAATCAGGGCATCATGCTAAGGTCAATCTAGGTCAACTAAGGAAGCTAAGACACTCGAGCAAAAAGATCACAGAATGACAGAAATAGGTTGATATAAGCCACAAAAAAGGCTTTTGATCCTTCTTTTGACGAAGGGTCGTTTTTCTCTTGTAACGAATTGTCATCGGGTGTTCTCTACAAGAGGAATAGAAATTTTTGAATCTTTTCCACTTCTCCTTTTGAAGGTATCAAGGTATAGAGACAAAGAGTGGTAAAATGTATTATTTAGCACCTATTATACTCTCGTAGCTCCTACTTCTTGCACTAGATTGAGTGTTGACTATCAGGGAAACACAAAAAACAAACACAACTCACATCGAACTATCATATAGCAAATAAACCGTTTAACCTGGTGCAGTTACACATGAAAGTGATAAAGCGAATCCCAAAATTGAGATGACCAAAAATATCACATGAGACTGTAGAAAAATGAATTGTGTAGATGTATTACTTAAGAGAATAGATACATATCAGTAGTTAGCAATATGAAAATATCTCTTAATATTTGGTATGTAGAAATCCATCATTAGAGGCATCATAAAGAGTAAATTGAAAGAGACACAGTTATGGAAGAAATAGGGTGATGAAGTTACTTGGCATCTTATGCTAATAGCAAACACTTACCGTGTTGCGCTTTTTTTTTCCCCCTAAATAATACACCAATCTAGCAATATATGTTCAGATTATGACTCTAATACTTTGTGTTAACCCAATATATTTTCTAATACTTCTTACAGGCTGGAGCTTCTCTTGAAGCACTTGCTAAAGGGGCAGTAAAGTTTTCTCGCAGATTTACGTTTCGTGAACTTCGGGATCGGTGGTATTCACTTCTCTATGATCCTGAGGTTGCAGCTCAAGCTTCTGCTCGTATGGCTGAACTTGAAGTATCTGGTACTAATCCATCATCAAAATCCAGATTAGACAATATGAAAGGAAGTGACAAGGTCCCTGAGAAGAGAAAAAGCATCCGCAGACATTATCATGCCATGCGAAAGAGAATAAAAAATGAGTTCTTTAGCTCCCCAAATCTTGGGTTTTTTGAGGAACGCAACCTTCATAACTACAACCACCAAGAACATAAATTTCAAGACCATGTCACTGATAATCACGAGGCTCATGGTGGTGATCCTGTGTTAGATTTAGGTTTCGAGGAAAAAGACTTTGAGATCTTACGTCAGGCTTTTCCAGAATCAATAGGGACAGTTGCTACTACTAGTAAGACTAATATTGTTGATAATCCAGCTAATGCTTTTCATATTGATGGATGCCATAAGTCAGTTGAAAATAACTTTTTAAATGGATCCACAAGGGAAGAAGGTGGCTTGTATAAATTTACCCAAGATGTTTCCCCTTCAAGAAATAAATTAATGGGTTCTTTTGATTCAAATAATGAAATAAAAAATGGCACTTGTTTTGAGGAGACAGGTCCGTCTGCAACTCCTCCCATTGAAAAGCTTCCGAAAACTGATAAATCAGCTGGATTTGGAGGGAAACAGCATTTTCACTCCCCTGTTTCAGATGGTAGTGCTTCGTTTCACACATTGGGATTTTCATCTCCATCAACAAGGCTGCCTCTTTGGAAGACATTAGAAGATGTTTCTGCCCCTGATATGCCAGTTGATGAGAACAATGCAGAAAGTCATCAGGTTTCAGAAGAAACATTAGCACTTCCGGAGGACTGTGATCACATAAGGGAGACTAAAGGTTCACCAAGGTATGATGGGCCCCATCAGGAATCCCATGTAGAAAGCAGCCGTATCGGTTTTAACATTTCTGGTGGTGTTCAGGAGGGTGAATATACAGACCTACCAGATTCGCTTCTGAACTTCTCAAACGAGGATGATATTCTTTTCATGGATGCTGATGTGAAAGACACAATGCATGATATTTCTAATCCACTGTTACTGGATTCTCCGAAAAATGTACAAGATGTTGACTTGTGCAGTCCTAACCTAGCTATTCCCAGTATTCAATGTCGAGAAGAACTAAAAGATTCCTCAGTTCATAGTGATCAGCTTAATCAGGAATTTGACGTGCCATCAACATCAGTATCACATTCCGATTCTCTTCAGCTTACTGAAGGGAAAATTAATTGCCCTTTGAACAAAGAAGACCCAGATATACCATGCAACGATGATATTTTCTTACTGATTCATCCATCTACCCAGTTCGCTTCTTCTGTTGGACTGCAAAATGCTACAGATTCTATTGATCCATTATCCTCCTCATCCCATGAGAAGGATAGTGAACAGGGGCTAGTTACAATAAGAAAAGGGAAAGATCCTGCACCATCTTTTATGCGGTCACATACAATTGGATCAAAGGCCTTACCTGAATTTGTTAAATCCCACCCACATGTTGGCTGTGCATTCAAACGGGAGTCACCTGATGGTGAATATATGGCGTCACTTCCGGGGAAGCCTAACAATATTAGAATTCCTAGCCAAATTAGGCCCATGCATGCAGCTCTGGAATCTAGAGGGAATGGAATGCTGGAGGAAGACACTAGTAAAGTTGAACTTCGGGTAATGTAACTCCCATCTCGTATTACAAATAGTTTGATCTGATTCTATCGCTAGTATGCTATTACAACTTTGTCTCTGAAGCTTTTTTTTTTCTTTCATTTTAAACAGGGCTTGGGCAGCCCGGCTATGTACAATCAGATGCCATTACCTCCTGTCACAATAATTGATCCAGAATCAATCGATGATTCTTATATTGATGACCATAACAACTCTGATAGTGACGGTGACATACCTTACTTTTCTGATGTTGAAGCTATGGTAAACTTTTTGGATTTCCGCTGTTCATATTTTCAAATCATTTTGAGGTTTCCCTGTTTATAGTGTATGTGTTCTTTCAGATACTTGAAATGGACTTGGTCGATGCTCAAGAGTCTTGTATCACAAGTGAAGGTATGCTTTTGCTGTTCGCATAACTTTTGATTAAAAATAGTCAGTTTCTTATTATCAACCTTGTCAATATAACTATGTATACCTTAATCAATAATGAGCTGTTAGTTGTGTACATTCAGTGAAAGCTTAGATGAACGCTTATCATATACATTAGAGATTTGCTTAGTATATGGTATAAACGGTTATTGTTTTTTTTTTGTGTGTGGAGATTATTGATTTTGTCCCAATCTGCAGTTGCAAGGTATCAAAATGAGAATGCTAAAAGGATGATCATGAGGCTGGAGCAGGCTGCTCGTTCTTCATTCCAAAGAGCCATGTCATCTCATGGAGCCCTTGCCATCTTTTATGGCCGCCGTTTGAAGCACTACATTAGGAAAGCTGAGGTATGGGAGCTTCAGATTAATTTCTTTGTTTTGGAAGAAAGTTGGTACACTCATCTTAAGATTGTTTTGTCAACTCGAAGTATTATGGACTAGGTTTTAATGGAGTTGCCATTGGTTGATTAAGCTATTATAGTTTTTACTTCTATGTATAGCATATTTACGACATGTATATTACTTTAACCAAGTAGGCTAAACATGTTCATGAATTCTAGTCCGGACACTTTAGCTAATGTGGTACGAAGTTTTTTTGGGAACGGAAGAGTAAGGTCTTCGTGAGGGGTACACAACTTTAAACGACCCAGTTCCTAATTGTCGTACCAACATGCAAAGTTGCAAACACGTAGAGGCATACACATAAATTTAACACAGAAAAGGAACAATAGAACAAACATGCTGACGAGTTTGAGCTTTTTTCCATCTAAATCACATCTTGCTCACCATAGGCTGATTAACAGGCAAAAAACTAGCATTTATATAAGAGTACTTACAGATAAAAACCGTTGTTCAGTATGCTAACTGTTATCGAGATTTTTAGAAAGGAATCATGCAGATAGTGGCACGGTTACTTTCTAAGACTATTCATCTGGTTGCAATTTTTTTTCCCACGATAGCGAGCGGCCTTAAATTTTTTAAGAACTTATATGTACTCCAGGCCTGCCCAATTCGACCCATCATAAGTAATCGGGTCAAGATTGCCAAGGATCACATGCCTGATAGTGAGATGATAGACTTATCATATTTTATCTTCATTTCTCTTTTTATTAAACCCTAGATCCTGAAACATGGTGCTCTCTTTTGTTTGGTTAACTTTTTTTCTTTTCTGGTATAAGTATATGACCAAACAGAAGAAAAATCTTGTTTTGCAGGTAACAATCGGAAGATCGACAGACGACACTGAGGTTGATATTGACCTAAGAAAAGAAGGACGTGCCAACAAGATTTCTAGGCGGCAGGTGAGACTCATTGAAACACTGTTTTTAGCATGTGAAAATTTCAAGTATAAGAGATGCCAATTGTATCTGTTTCTCTAACATGACAACCCATTAGTATACTGAAATATTGATCAATAAAATCAGTTATGGCTATATTCAGATAGTAGAAAACAAAAGCATAATTTCTGCTTCATCAAAAATATATTGAATAATGATAAAAGCAATCTTAAGATGTGTCAATAAATAGAACTTCCCATAGAAAGTTGAACAAGAACTACAGCTCATCAAAGTTAGTATCCAATTAGAACCTGGATAGCATGCATATCTCGATGTGTTCTTGAACATGACACTGACTTTGTCGTTGCTTAAGATATACAGGCTGTGAGTTTGTATAGATAGATACGTTCTTTATATCTTCTTGCTGCTTCATTTTATTTAATATATAAAGTGTACCTTTATCTACTCAGGCTATCATAAAGTTGGAAACAGATGGATCATTCAGTCTCAAAAACCTTGGGGCGAGTTCAATATCATTAAATGGCAAAGAAGTTGTTCATGGTCAAGTGGTTGCACTTGTTTCAAGCTGTTTGATTGAGGTAATCATGCTTACTGACTTTATATCTTATAAAAGAAGATTATTATATAAATTAACTTCATGTCATTTCATTGTCCATAGCTTCTAGCAGTCTAAGTTTCCTTGACCTGTACTCTTAACAACAGTCTAGTTTCTCCGAGTAGTTAGTATATGCCTTTATGCTCAAGTGTGTCATGCCTATCAGTGTAGCTTCATTTTTGGAATGACCCCTTATTTTTTATCTGACTAGTAATGTGTGACATCTCTTTTTCAGCAATGGTGGATATAGAATTTTTATTGTGGGAGGGCCGAAATTATTCAAAGTTCAAATGTAAATCTTACACAAGTACAAAAATATATCTATATATCTGTAGCTAAAAGAAATACTTGAGTGTTTTTGTTTGCGTTATCAAGCTCTCTTGTAGAAATTATTTTGTATCTTAAGCTTTCACAAGATAGCTCCATAACCCATGAAAATATTAGACAGATTTACAACAGATGAAATTTTTTTAAAAACCATAAGCATGGACCTGATCCCAGAATTTAAAAAACTAAAAAAAAATAAAAACTATAACTTGAGTATTTTAGAATTAGACATAACCGCCAAAAGCTCATATATAAACCACCATCAACAATCGAATAACTAATAAACATTGGCCAACTGAGAGCAGCAGAAACATTTTAAGTATAAACAAAACCCTGGATTTGTTACTGTTTAAGAAACAGTAACCTTATTGTCTTTTTCTGCAACTATAATATATATTAAACATAGAGATAAAATAAACAAAGACAGTAAGGCGCTATTAGCGTAGTTGGTAAACATCTTAGCCTATAAGCGGAAAGTCCCGTGTTCAAGTCCTGGTGATGGAAAATAAATTAGTTTTTTCTGCTTACCGTGTAAAACCCAATTAGTCATTGTTAGGCTGTTAGCATGACATTCATATTAACTATTTACCGTTTGACTTGATCTAAAAAGGCATGCTTGACTTAGTTGTAGATCCATTTCTACCAACTTTATTTTATTAGGATGCCATGTTCGAATCTAACCTACAACATATTTGTTTTTTCTTTTAATACTTTCTATACATGCAAAATACCTGATGTATTCCAAGTTTACAACAGTCACAACAATAGTGCAATGCAAGACTTTGGCATTTATGTTTTAACTAAAAAAATTAGATAAATGCTACTCTCTACTAATGTTAATTTGAGTTATATTAGCAGTTACTTATACGAGAATTTGATTTAATCTAAAGTTGAGCTACCCGAATTCGGTAACTCCATTTTTCTATTTAATGATGCGTCATTATTTCTATTGAATCAATTAGTTTACGTGTACGTACTCTATTTATCCGCACCTACAGAAAAGCTTAAACCTATCTTAATTTTTCTTACTCTATTCATCCTCACCAATAGAAAAGCTTGAACCGGTCTTATTTTTTCTTATGCTAAATTGTGCGTTAAAAAATCCCGCCGCAACGCGCGGGGTGCAATTTCTTCGTTATACATATATATCGCAATAGAATAAAGAACAAACCTCACAATATTGCACAAATAGAACCTCAAAAAATGAAAAAAAATTGATTATGAATATGCTAATAAAAGTAGAATTTTGGTTAATCGTTGAATGGTAAACTATCAATGATTGAGGGGTTTTTCTAATTTGTTTCTCCAATAGTTTTGGAAGGGCCATTAAGTTTATAGCTGTTATTCGTGGGAGTGCCGTGAACAAAATTTATTTACTTTTACCCAATATGATATAAGAATTTTTACACTAATCGCTCAACGCCTGAAAGGCTAGGGGGCCAACACCCTCCCTAGTCTCAACAAACCTCCGCCCTACTTGTCAGGCAATCCCCATTATAGGTGGGGTAAGTTCAACCATTTTACTTGTGCACGACTGAACGCATTGGTTTAGTTATGCTATTTTAGTTCTATATTCTGTAAACTGGCAGAACATTGTACGTGGGTCATTCTTTTGACTCGTTACCCAACCTGTCCGACCTGCCCAAGTTGCCACCCCTATTTATATATGTGTCATGTGTGTATCCTCTTTTAGGTATATCGCTTATTGCATCACATTAGTTAGTCTATTTTTGTTAGAATTTTGATACACAAATGACGTGTTTGATGTTTGAAATTGGCAGATAAGGGGGATGAGCTTCGTGTTTGAGACTAATGACAAATATGTGAGAAGATTCTTGGAAAGCCAGCCAATCTAAAAGTAGCAGGATAGAAGAAAGTTTGACCCGTGACGCGAAATCATGAAAGGAAGAGTAATTATTTTAATTGTACACTTCTCTTTTCCCTGATCCTATATTTGTACTTTTGTCAAAAATGTCAATCCTTCTCATATTTCTCAAACAATCTTACCATTCTGCCCCTATAAATAAGCAATTGTGTAGATATGTAATGTATATCTTTATATATAATCATGGTTGCTGCATTATTTAGTCTGATGGGGCCTATACAAGCAACTCCAGGCGATAGTATGTTGATATATTCTTGGTAGTCTAATTTGTTAATATATCACATTTTAGTTGCATTGACAATTTTTGGTATGAAAACATGACATCGAAGTTGTATCCACTATCCAGTATCTATCACTACAGCTGTTGAGTTGGTGTGTAGGGGTGTTATCTAGTGGGTTTTACGGGTATTCGTTCTATTTGGTTGGTTGTCATACTCATGACCCAAAAATAAACAGTGAAACAAACTGTGTAAGGACAGCTGAACCAGTTTTAACAAATGATAATTTGGTGTTATCAGTTGGTTTTCAGGGATTTAATGCTTTATAACATGGCATGAATAGATGATTTTTTTTTTCTTTGAAAGAGAAATATTACAGTAATATTTTGTGGGACGAAGTACGGATATATAATAAATTTGAAGGTAGTACCAAATAATAACCAAAATTTGGAAAACTCTACAACTGAGAATGAAAATGAATACTGATTTCAGACAGTAAACAATGTAGGACTAAGAAAGAACTAAAAATAGTCAATCCAGCCATTCAGGTCTAGTGCGATCGATCCCCAATTTGGTCTCCATGTGTTACATGTCCGGACTGTTTCTTGCAAGTTGCGAATCATGCGCACATACATAATCACAGCATGTCTTTCTTGTTTCTCGAGTTTGATGTATGTTTTCTGCAAATGGCAAACATCGGAAATGTTAGTAGTCACACGCATAGTTATACAACAAGCATAGTTGATGCGGGGCGGTGTTTCTTTTATTACAGATGTGGGTGTTAGTAGTCACACGCATAGTTATACAATAAGCATAGTTTGCGTGTGCTAATTTTTTTAAAATTATGTGGTTAAAGGTTGTTTTTTTGGGAATTTGGGTTCTTTTTAATATAATTTTATAAGATTTGGGTAAATATGTGTTAATCATGATTGCCCACGCGTTGATGCGGGCCGTTAAATTTTTTATTTTATTTTATTGGTTTTTTTTTATTTTGTGCGGCTTTATTTTTCCGGTCTCATGTTTAATATTATTTTTTATATGGGTTTATGTGTTGGGCGTCATGTCGTGGGTATTTTTTGATCTGAATAAGTCAATACTTTTGTAATTTTTTTTTCTTATTTTGTGCCGAGCAAAAAAAAAATTTTTTTTAATTATTTTGGTGCAATAGTTTCTTTTTTTTATATGGGCTTATGTGTTTGGTCTCATGTCGCTGATATTTTTTGATCTGAATAAATAAGTACTTTTGTAATTTTGTTTCCTATTTTGTGGCGAGCAATTTTTTTTTAAAGTTGCCTAGTTAAAGAAAAAAAAAATTTTGGGTCTGGCTTGACTTATAAGAACGATCATTTAAATCGCGTATTCACGACTCCGACCCTAAAGCAATTTGATGTAAAACGATATTTCAGACAACTTTTTAGTTTTACCCGAGACTTGAAAACAAGCAGTAGAGGGCTAAAACAGCCCCGCAAAGTTTTGAAAATGCACAACATACGAGGTACGACCAACACAAAAATATTAAATTTTATTTTTAATTATCATAGTTATTTAATAAAAAAAAATTTATTTTTAAATAATATTAGTTTAATATTTACTTATTAGAGTTGTTGATATAGGCGAATATCCGAGTTTTAGAAATTCTTTTTTATTTTTTAACCAAGTCAAAAGTAGGTAATAATATGTTTTAAATAATATTTTATAAAAACAGTTTACGAAAAATTAGTCGAGTGAATACTAATTTTTATCAGAAATTATTTAGAAAAACAATGGCGCATGTTTCGGTGCGGTTGTTTTTTTCGTTTAAGTCGCTTCAAATGAGTCCCGAACAATATATTATAAAATGTTTCCAAACTTTCACTTTTGGTCCCTGTAAATATATTTACAAAACAAACCCCAACTATTTAACATATTACATTTAGTTTAAAAGTTTTTATATAAATATAAAACTTATATTAATTTATTTCATTTCATCTCTTATACACAAATCATCTTCATCCACTACCACTTCTCTCTCCTCCCACATCTGGCAGCCACCTCGGCCGCCACCTTTTTTCGGTCCTACCGCCGCGGAAAAGTTTCCGTGCCCAGATCAAATGTGATCTCTCATCACGGATCTCCGTCCCCATACTACTACTCCCCAACGCGGCCTCCTCTGCCACCGAAACCACCACCTCCACCCACGTCACCACCTCCACTCCATCACTATCACCACCGTCACCCTCATCGCCTCGTCATCATCACCACACCTCAAGGGTGTGTTCGTTATGTGGGTAACACCACTAGGGTCCGTTTGGTTACGGGTTTAACAGCAGGGTGCGTTTGTTTCGCGTGTAACAGCAGCAGGGTGCGTTTGGGTTCGTGGTTTGCACCACCGTAGGGTGCGTTCGGGTCAGGTTAAGCCTCGAAAAGGGGTCGTCGGGTTTGGCTGTTAAGAGCCGGGTTGGGTGCGTTTGGTATTAAAGACGAGCGAAGGGTGCGTTTGATTTGTTATACGCAATAAGGATGCGTTCGGTTGTATAATAGCAGCCAGGGGTGCGTTACACAAGAGTGTGTTTGGAGATAGGTTTAACAGCAGGGGTGCGTTTGGATGGCTGTCTAACAAGCCATGGGTGCGTTTGGCTGTTGAGAACAGCCATAGGGTGGTTGTTTCGGGTGGTCAGCCACCGAGTAGGGTGCGTTTGGCATAAGAAAACCCATAAGGGCGTGTTTGGTTTAGTAGAAAACCCTCAAGGGTGCGTTTGGTATAACAAGGTATACACAAAGGGTGTGTCTTAATTTATATAAATCAAATAAATCATAAGACTTTATAAATATAAAACCAGATTAAATGGTGGTTAAGGGGTTAAATAAACTCTTGTCTCAGTTTTATTTATCTAGGCCTATTGATATTAGTGAATCGCTCAAGTAATTTGCGACACGATTAGATTGAAAAAGGATTAGTTTATAAATTTTAAGGTTTTTAATTTGTTATATTTCTATAACGGATAACAACAATACGAGTACTATTACTTTTCAATTGGTGATAACTATTTTAGCAAACCAGTCAAGGAAACAATTATACTAGTTTATAAATATTATTTTATATTTATAATTGTCGGACTGGGAATTAACATCATAACCCTTTGTAAACAGCTTTATAAATATAATGTACATGATTTTATAACTTTATATGTACTTTACTTTGATGCTAAGAACTTTTTATTTATTTAGTTGTGATTTTTAAATGTGTCGATTCATTTTGTTTAATAATTTATCACGTTTCTGTAAATAATAATTTGCAAAGTATTAATTATTTCAAATTATTCTTTTGATTGTTCGGTTCTTATTATATAATTCATCCTTTCGAGAATTATATAAATTGCCTTATTTTCATATGTAATATATACGGGATATAATACATACTCTGCTATATGATTCATCGTATGAATTACGTATGCTTTTCGATTTATTTATTTAACCAACCACCAAACTATTCCAGCTTTAAACCTAAATCTTTAATCAATGTGTCACGTTGATGTACTCACTCATCGGGAACCCAAATACATCATCCTAGGCTAGTAGGATATAACCGTTAAGATAAGCTGCAACTTCTTGGTCGAGCCGTTCCAGTTTCCGTTTCGTCTGATACTCAATGTGTACATTCCCGCCAATCATTCTTCATCATCGATGTGAGTTTATAGCCCCTATTTCACTTGTTTTACATTACCTTACAAATCTCGGGGGAGAATACATGCTCAATACAACTTGTTTACATATTCGTTACAATTCTTTTACATACTTCTACACTTGCTTGGTTTACATACTTGATTTTGCAATTCATTACAAACTTGGTTTCATACTTTGTCACATACTCATTTGCATACATGTTTACGAAATTGTTTACATACTCATTTCGAACTCAACTACTTGATTTATATCACACTCTTTTCTACTTATGGATTTAAGTACTCAAAGTTATTTACGAATACAACAGTTAATTTTTATTGGACACAAGTGTTTCGGTTATATCTCTGTGTACATGTGCCTTAAGTGACATAACCCCACCACTTGCCATATCATGAACTGTAAATTTCTTGATCTGGGTTAGGACCGGTTGAGGGGAGGCGGTGTATAAAATAGATCTATTTGGGATTGACATCCCTGTTCGGGTGAGTTGCTTACTAGTTTCGACGTACCTTGGAAACTCGAATGCATACATGTCGGAATTTTGGATGTTTGGGTTTGAACATTCTACAGGACACATTTAGTACATTAAAATTTGCATACATTAAATGTCGAGTCTACGTGTCATGAGCTTAGCGCAACAGTAGATATAAATTATGTGGTACTGTATTTGT
Organism: Tanacetum coccineum; assembly: GCA_026074375.1. NCBI lineage: Eukaryota > Viridiplantae > Streptophyta > Magnoliopsida > Asterales > Asteraceae > Tanacetum > Tanacetum coccineum. The sequence continues at coordinate 20,143 of BQNB010054693.1, read as the reverse complement.
TATAGTAGACCCATACATTTTGGAAAATCAACGATTTCACTGTCCATACTACTTATTGAACATTACTAATTTCTGAACACTTTTCATTATATTGCGGCGAAGCAATAAACATTAAACTCTTTTGGTTCTACACTTACTTTTTAAATATTCTTGGCGAATTATTATCAGGATTGAAGATGATATTCGTGCTTTATAAATTTTGGATTTCCATCTATTTACATTCTATACTTACAAAACTTATGACTACAACTTTTATGTTGACACTTTTTAAGCTTGTTTTTCTCAGGTGAATTAGAAGCTTGGCCTACTTGATATTGCATTGGATTTCTCCATTCAAATGATCAAATCTTGTTGTATTGTTTCATTTTTATTTTTCTTATTGTCTTTTGTGTGTTATTTCTATTTTTTCTTTTCGTTTTTCAAGCTTTTCATTGTGATGCAATTATGGGACAAATGTTATATCAATTTCAAGAAAATCAACGAGATAACTTTTCAAACGACACATTTAGAGGTCGTTCTCTTGTATCTTGTGTTGTTGTATTAAGAATAAGCCCCTCTGGAAATATTTCCGGAATGCGACACATTTTTGGGGGTGTTACAGATTGGTATCAGAGCCAAGGTTATAGAGAACTAGGTTGCATATTTTACCCTAGACTATAACCGTTTTCACAAACATTGCATCACATCAAACATTTTCAAAGTGCATACACGTTACTTGCTTATGTGCTTACATTACGTGCTGCATTAAGTGCTTATGTGACATACATATATGTAATATATATGCTTACTTCTTTTGCGTATATCGCACATTTATTTATATAAGAGTTATTTATATAAATACCAGAGCATTTCTTAAGACATTGTGAGTTGCACAATGGTCTCAATTATACCTCAGACATTGTGAGTTATTAAATGGTCATACATCTTACTTCTTAGGATTTGTGAGTTGCTCAACGGCCTTCATTGCGTTCTCAGACATTGTGAGTTAAACATATGGTCTCTAAGATATTATTTTTCTTCATTAGCTTTATACATTATTGTATTACGCAATGAAAGACGTCATAATTTTGTTTACATGGAAATTTATGTATGAATCTAAGTATTACAAGTCTTGTTTGGGGGGACTAGTAATATGAAGATTGATATGCTAATTGATATGTTAACAAAGACCGTACTAGTTCTTTTTACTGGGGATTATTATGAATCTAAGTATTACTAGTCTTGTTATGGGCGGGGGGAATTGTTAATATGAAGATTTGATATGATAATGCTTATACTGATTCGTTTATAGAGATCTTCACCTTATTTACTCTAGCCGAGTACTCATTAACTATCTTGAACACTATGTCGATCTTCCCTGATTGTTTTACTCCCCGTCTCCGAAGACGAAATTTAAATACTCGTTCCATACTCATTAGAGCATCGGCATCGTTTTGTCATTCACCAACCATTGAAACCCTTTGAGTGTACGCGGTATTGCTTCAGAAAATTATTATAGTAGGATGATTTATATATATTTATTTGATAATGATTGGGACGCCTCTTCATTTAAATAAATAAATTATAAATCACTTGAACCTATAAGTTTTCATTTCTTTTACTTACCTTAAATTTGGACGCTTCTTTATAGTAAATAATTAAATTATAAATGAGTGGGCTTAATTGGTATCGTTTATGACACGAGTATGAACCTAAAATGATTAATCATCAGAATCCGTTAAAAGGGTCTAGAGACACAATCGTGTCTTGCCACTCAGCAGAATCTTAAGGCCTCACTTGGAACTACCTTATCTCATTTTTAAGTTGTTACTTTTGCGATTGCAAATCCTTGCAATTGTAAACTGTTCGTGGAACTAACAGACTTGTTACGTTAATGGAGTTGATTCGTCCTCAACTAGCGACTGAGTACCATGATCCGCCGTCTATCGCATAAGCTCTTCCGCGAGCTCCTCCCATTTGTTAAACTTTATTATGGGAATATTGTTTCTCGAAATGGTCCACGTTTCGAACAGCCCTATCTCATTTGTTATAGTATTGAGTTATGTCGTACTGTTGGGTTCCGGGATCTGGTACCGACTGATACAACTTTATCCAATAGGTAATACAACTCCCCTTAAACGAGATAAACACCTATCGACGAAACAGATAGTTGGACTATTTATTTCGGGCCACTAGTAGGAAGACTTAGGTCGCGATACATCCTGGAAATGCCTAGTAAGTTGGGGTATTTCATCTTTAAGCCAGTTTGATGTGAATCACTCGATCATTACAGATCGTAGAATCGCGATCCGTCCTGGGACATTAGATTACTTATACAAACATACTTCACGCGACTACACCTTCCTCTTGAGGTTTTCAAATATAAGGAGACTATCCTATACAATGATATATTTTGTGTATCATTTGGATGGATTAAATAATCCTGGACAATAGCCAAAATTTTTGGTTAGATTGAGTAGTATAGAAACACCAAATTTTGCATGAATAAAGGTATCAGCGTTTGTTGAGACCGAGTTTATTAAACTTAAGTCTCTCCTTAGTCACACAAACGGTTAACACGAATTTAATCTCGGGGAGAGATTTCTTTAAGGGGTAGTAACTGTAACATCGGAAATTTTCGAATTTTTAAATGGAAATTACACTCCTTTGATTTTTTGGGGTCTGGCTTGACTTATAAGAACGATCATCTAAATAGCGTATTCACGACTCCGACCCTAAGCAATTGGATGTAAACGATATTTCAAAGACAACTTTTTAGTTTTACCCGGTGACTTGAAATCAAGCAGTATGAGGGCTAAAACCGCCCGACAAAGTTATGGTAAACTGCACACAACGGGTACCGACACACAAAAATAATTAAATTTATTTTTAATTATCACTATTTATTTAATAAAAATATTAAATAAAATTATTTAATATTTTACTTATTTAAGCGTTGTTGATAACACGAATATCCGAGTTAATTTTTTTTTATTTTTAACCAAGTCACAAGTTGATAATAAAACGTTTTAAATAAATTTTTGTAATCGTTTACGAAAATTAGTCGACGTGATAATATTTATGAAATATTATCAAGTGAATACTCATTTTTATCAGAAAAATGATTCGAAAAACAATGGCGCAAGTTTCGCGCGTTGAATCATCCGTTAAGTCGCTCAAATGAGTCCCGAACCGCTTCTATCAAAAAGTATATTAAAAAGTTACACTCTTTACCCTCAACTATTAAAACTTGTCACTTTTAAATGAAAGTATAATATATATATAAAATTATATAACTTTATTTCATTTCATCTCTTATACACACACATCATCTTCATCCTCTCCCACTTCTCTCTCCCTCCCCATCCGGCAGCCACCTTTTCCGGCCAACCGCCGCCGGAAAAGTTTTCCGGTGAGTATTCCGGCCAAGATCAAATGTGATCCTCATCAACGGATCTACCCGATCCCCATACTCACTCCCCACCACGCGCCACCTCTGCCACCGAAACCACTACCTCCACCCACGTCACCACCTCCACTCCATCACTATCACCACCGCCACCCTCATCGCCTCGTCATCATCACCACACCACTAGGGTGTGTTTGTTATGTGGGTAACACCACTAGGGTCCGTTTGGTTACGGGTTTAACAGCAGGGTGCGTCGGGTGGTGGTAATAGCACCAAGGGTGCGTTTGTTTCGCGTGTAACAGCAGCAGGGTGCGTTTGGGTTCGTAGTTTGCACCACCGTAGGGTGCGTTCGGGTTAGGTTAAGCCCCGAAAAAGGGTCGTCGGGTTTGGCTGTCGTTAAGAGCCGGGTTGGGTGCGTTTGGTATTAAAGACGAGCGAAGGGTGGTTTGGTTCAGGTTGGGTTTATATCACCGAAAGGGGTGCGTTTGGACTGTCACAGCCGCGGGTGCGTTTGGTTTTGCACCGCGGCGGGTGCGGTTAGTTTGGTTGTACGCCGCTAGGGTGCGTTTGTTTTGGGTGGCAGCCACCCGACGCGGGTGCGTTTGGCTGTGACAGCCCGCAAAGGTGTGTTTCGTTGTTATGACAGCCACCACCAAAAGGGTGTGTTTGGCTGCTGGTTTTATAACCCATCCGGGGTGTTGTTTTGCTGAAAATCAGCTTTCGGGTGTATTTGGTTTTCATAGACTAAGGTGCGCCGGGTTGGTTTAGCCGCACATCAGGTGCGTTTGGTTATGATAACAACATAGGGGCGTTTGGCAGGCACTGCACCACAAGGGTGCGTCCGGGTTACCTTAGCACCAAGGGGGTGTGTTTGGTTTTATTAAACGTCCCAGCCAAAAGGTGCGTTTGGGATTTTAAAACGAATAGGGAGCGTTTGGTTTTTGATGACAGCCTCATAAGGGGTGTTTGGTTTAGTAGAAAACCCACAAGGGTGCGTTTGGTATAACAAGGTATACACAAGGGTGTGTCTTAATTTATATAAATTGAATAAATCATAAGACTTTATAAATATAAAACCGGATTAAATGGTGGTTAATGGTTAAATAAATGTGTCATATTATTTAGTCTCGCCTAATTATATATAGTGATCACTCAATTAATTGCGACACGAATAGATCGAAAAAGGATTAAGTTATATAAATTTTAAGATTTTTAATTTGTAATATTTCAATAACCGGATAAACAAACGAAAACTATACTTTTCAAATGGGATAACTATTTTAGCAAACCGTCAAAGAAACAATATACTAGATTATAAAATATTATTTTATATCTTATAATTGTCAACTGGGAATTAACATCATAACCTTTGTAAAAGCTTTAAAAACATAATGTACATGATTTATAACTTTAAAACGTACGTTTACTTTTATGCTAAGAACTTTTATTTATTTCAGTTATGATTTTCTAAAACGTGTCGCATCATTTTGTTTAATAATTTCCTCACGTTTTTTTTAAATAAAATTTGCAAAGTATTATATATTTCAAATTATTCTTTTGATTATTGGTCTTATTATATAATTCATCATACGAATTATATAATTGCTTATTTTTCATATGTAATATATACGGGATATAATACATACTCTGCTATATGATTCATCGTATGAATTACGTATGCTTTTCGATTTATTTATTTAACCAACCACCAAACTATTCCAGCTTTAAACCTAAATCTTTAATCAATGTGTCACGTTGATGTACTCACTCATCGGGAACCCAAATACATCATCCTAGGCTAGTAGGATATAACCGTTAAGATAAGCTGCAACTTCTTGGTCGAGCCGTTCCAGTTTCCGTTTCGTCTGGTACTCAATGTGTACATTCCCGCCAATCATTCTTCATCATCGATGTGAGTTTATAGCCCCTCTTTCACTTGTTTTACATTTACTTTACAAATCTCGGGGGAGAATACATGCTCAATACAACTTGTTTACATATTCGTTTACAATATCTTTTACATACTATTCTACACACTTGGTTTACATACTTGATTTTGCAATTCATTACAAACACAATTACATGGTTGATTACAAACTTGGTTTCATACTTTGTCACATACTCATTTGCATACACGTTTACGAAATTGTTTACATACTCATTACAAACTCAATTACTTGATTTATATCACACTCTTTTCTACTTATGGATTTAAGTACTCAAAGCTATTTACGAATACAATGGTTAATTTTTATTGGACACAAGTGTTTTCGGTTATCATCTCCTGTTTACATGTGCCTAAGTAACATAACCCACCATTGCCCATTATCATGAACTGTTAAATTCTTGACCGGAGGACCGGTTGAGGGAGCGCGAGTGTATAAATAGATCTATTTGGGATTGACATCCCTGTTCGGGTGAGTAGCTCTCACTAGTTTCGACAGTACTGAAACAACGAATGCATACATGTCGGAACAATTTGGATGTTTACGGGTTTGAACATCTACACGGGCACATTTAGTGCATTAAATTGCATACATATATGTCGAGCTTCAGTGTCATGAGCTTAGCGCAACAGTAGATATTAATTATGTGGTACTGTATTTGTTATAGTAGACCCATACATTTTGGAAAATCAACGATTTCACTGTCCATACTACTTATTGAACATTACTAATTTCTGAACACTTTTCATTATATTGCGGCGAAGCAATAAACACTAACTTTTTGGTTCTACACTTACTCTTACAAATTCTTGGCGATTATTATCAGGATTGATTTGGATTCCAACATTTACATTTATACTTACAAAACTCTATGAACTCACCAACTTTAATGTTGACACTTTTAAGCATGTTTTTCTCAGGTGAATTAGATGCTTGGCTTACTTGATGTGCATTGGAGTCTAAATTTGACAAGATTTCATTCATGGATTTCTTCTACATTCAAATGATCAAATCTCGTTGTATTGTTTTCAAGCTTTTCATTGTGATGCAATTATGGGACAAATGTTATATCAATTTCAAGAAAATCAACGAGATAACTTTTCAAACGACACATTTAGAGGTCGTTCTCTTTTATCTTGTGCTGTTATATTATGAAGTAACGCCCCCTGACATATTTCCGCTGCGACACATTTTTGGGGGTGTTACATCCTATTTTGTGGCGAGCAATTTTTTTTTTTTAAAGTTGCCTAGTTAAAAAAAAATGTCAAATGAGCCGGCCCAAAGTAGGAGCCCAATGGGCCGGTTACTGTAGCACAACTGTAGCAACTATGTCAAAACGACATAGTTTTATTCCACACATAGTATATGTATATAATTGCAAATGCAGTTATGCTGATGTTGATGTTGTGGCTACCTAGCCAAAAAACATAGTTGTCACGGCTATAGCCCATTGATCTTATAGTAAAACTCGGTTTTTAAGATTTAGGGTGTGTTTGACAAAAGTAGTAGCAACAGTGAGCACAATAGGTAAGTAGTAACAATCGTAGATGTAGATGTAATAATAATGTGTAAAACAACTCCTAAATACTCAACACTTCTAAATGCTACTTCATGGAGCGTTGAGAAAAATAAGCATTTCGAAAAAAATAGATAGAACTACTTGTTGCTAACGAGCATTAAAGATTACAACGGTCATCGCTCACAAACGTTCATAAATGCTCTGTGCTAAACACTACCCTTATAATTTTCACCTACAAAAACATGTATGTGGCGATTTGTGAAGAAGTGAGCCCCTATAGTGTCATCTACACAAGGCTACCACATAAGTTTAAACATACAATTAGGTATACTAGTAGTCATACTAATCAATGCTCATTCAATAAATATGTTTCAGTAATGTGAAGAGAGTCGTATTTAAAGTTATATCTAATCCATTTATTTTATGATAATTGTATTAAACTTGTTATTTCTCATCAATTTTAATAATCATTTTGTGAATTGCACCAATCAAATAATTTATGCCAAAGTTTTATGCAACTTCTACGCTGAATTCTTTTTATTATGCTTTAACGACCCTTTTTATCAGTGTGTCTATATGAAAGCCATCTGAAAACATTAACAATAGCACCAGTGGTCTAGTGGTAGAATAGTACCCTGCCACGGTACAGACCCGGGTTCGATTCCCGGCTGGTGCAAATCACTTTTTTTTTATCTTGGTGTTTTTCCAAAATTTACTTCATAGGGAGAAGAATAGTGACGTGTAGTTTAAAACATAAATTTTTTAAATCGACAACAATCAAATTATATATTTTTTGTTACGTTCATCAATAATTGATACACTATCGTATACGTATTAAAAATGTTTGAGTGGATACGAATTTGCTTAAATGGCATATCCTGTGACCAAGAATGTCATTTCGATTAGTGGTCTAAATATTACAACGTGGCTATAGATTTTCGTCAAAATAGATGATAATGAATTAATGACAATGTCGAAAGAGACTAGTTTGTATCAAATTGAGAACTGTAACGAACCGACTTTTAGGTTCACTTATGGTAAGTATAAGAGACACATGTAGGTTCACAAAAAGGATATCATACCACATGTAAGTATAAGAGACACAAACTAAATGAAAATGTAAAACTAATATAGAACAAAGATATATGTCATATGATATTTAAACTTGAATATACGCTAAGATTGACATCGTCTTAAGTTTGTATGAATAAGACCGGTTACGTTTTATTTTTTCACAACTAAAATCAATGGGGCCTTTATTTTGAAGAAAATTGAGTCTCTCATTAAACCTTACTAGTATTATTTTGTTTACATTTATATCAACTTGAGAGGATCTCAATTTTAGATATAATACTTCTTTATATTAAGGTCTTTATTCTATACAACTTTAATCCTCGTGTCGACCCAAAGGTCAGAAACACTAATGCACTATACTATTAGCGAGTGTTGTTTTTTAATCTCATAGTGTGCTCTTTCTTCTATATATATATAGATGTATGAGATATTTCCATTAATGCTACCTTGTTTTTTAATC
>BQNB010054693.1:0-11261 GCA_026074375.1 Tanacetum coccineum | reverse complement strand
CTCAACATTGTAGAAGAACCAGTGGAGGTTATGGATCGAGAAGTCAAGCAACTAAGACAAAGTCGCATTCCTATAGTCAAAATAAGATGGAACTCTAAAAGAGGACCAGAATTTACATGGGAACGCGAAGATGAAATTCATGCCAAATATCTACATCTATTTTCCAACATCACTTCAAAGTCCAACTAAATCTCAGGACGAGATTTCTTTAAGGTTGGGGGACTATAACAATCAGTATTTTCATCAATGTAATATCCATCTATTAAATTAGATGCAATGTAACATCTATATATACCACCTTTTTATAGGGAAATTTTTTGCTTATTCTATTATGTAACGTAGTTTACATAACTAAAGTAAACGAGCTCACGCAACCTACATATGTCATCTATATCTATGTTTATACCATGTAAACATCCTAATATGTCAAGTTAATGTTCTAATATCATTTTTACCAGATACGTTATTCATTTAACATAGTTTTCATGACATTATTTCTAAATGAACGTTATCCGTTAACGTTTATATCAAAATCCTAATTATATGTAAAGTTTACATACAATATCAATGTACAAGCAAACAAGGCAATTGTACAAGTAATCAATGCATAAATTTCAAATATAATTTCCCTCCAAATCAATGTATAAGTCATTAAAATGCTAAGGTACTATTCAATAAGATGCACGATTAATAATAGTCATTTTCCCTCATTTTTTCTTCGGATTTTTACCATCCACTTTAACACAAGGTACAAGCTTCTAATGCACAACATTTAACACATTTTTACTCTCTAATCCTAACCCTAATCCACGGCTAAAAATCAAAAACCCTAACCCAAAATAAAACCAAACCCGACACCCTTTTATTTCATTTTTAACCCATTTTAAATATCAAGCACCACTATGACATCACTACCATGTCACCAAGAATACTACTACAAGCTGCCGTCCATCGCACCACCTTGTCCCACAAGTTTGTCTTGTCACCTCCTTATCATCCCATGATAAGCCGCGCCCATAAAACCCTTATAACTCTTCATAGCTACTATCCTAGTTCACCTTACTCACCCTCTAGCCATCCTAAGTCATCACTCTACACCCTTGGTCCTTACTCCAAGCCCTAACCCTTAGCCACCAAGTTTTCGCACACTATAAATAGCGAAACAAAAGAACACACACACACAACCCTGGATCACTTCAAACACACCTCAAATCTTCAACACACACACAAATGGAGCCTTAATCAAGAACAAGGAAGAGAAGTGAATCCCAATATCAGAATTGAAGTCAATAAATCAATAGAAAGAAGCTTTGAAGTCGTTACTAGGCGTACGAAACCAAAAAGCCCTCATACGACCCATTTTAAGCTCAAGTAAGCTTATATCTTGTTCCATAAGCTCATTTTCTGTTTTAAATCTTTAATAAGTTTCCTTATGATCATATATAAGCCTCTTGATAAAAGCTTTGAGCCACAACCCATGCGTGTTAAAAATTTAAAACTCAACTCGCCTATGACCGAAAAACTATGTTTCTTAAATCCTATAAGCTAAGATCATAAGCTGTCATAATAAGATATTCCTATAAGCTCATTTGTCATTTCTATAAGATTTTTAACAAGTCTTAAATGTTCAAACCCATTGGATTATGAATTCGAACCCAAACGACCAATTTTTAAGCTTTTAAGTTCATAAGCCATTTCCATAAGCTATAAGCTCATAAACTCTACTTATTTTGGCTTATTCTAATAAGCCATAAGCTGCAAATCCATTTCTAAATCGAAAATATCATTATTATGGTTTTTGGACTTGTTTTGTAAATTAAATCCATGCAAGGGGTATATATTGTAAATATTTTGGAAATTATAACTAGAGGGGCTGAAAAGGTAATATTCCTAAAGTTATAACTACAAGGGGTTGTTTTGCCAAGTTTTAAAGTCAAAGGTTTAATTTATATATATAAGGATTAATATTGTAAATTAAATATAAATCAAGGGTATATATTGCCATTTTTGCATTCTTAAAAATATAAAATGTAATATATTTATATAAATTATAAAAATATATATAAATATTATAAGACTCGATATTATTAAAACCCGACACATTTATCGTTAATACTCATTTCGACTCCGATGCATTATTAAATTCCAATTACGTTATATATTTAACGTAATTTATCATCAACTAGCTTTTGAAGAAACTTAAAATCTTATCGTATCACGTTACTAGGGAATTTCATGTGAGGGGTTTCATTTGAGTATACGTTTTGACGAGTTTGCTGGATTTACGATTTAAAGTGTCCTGGCTCCTCAAACGTTTACTGCATGACCTCTGAATTATGATAGCCCGAACAGTGATACAATATTAATAATTCAAAAGTAATATGTATGATTAAAGCTTTGAAATATAAACAATCAAACTAAGACTTGACATATTACCCCAGGTTGCGTATGCGAAGGACGTTTACCTTACATGCTATAATTGTGTCGGCCACGCTATCAGATTTCCCTGTTCAGGTAAGTTCATAGCCTCGCATTTTAAAATTTTGAAATATTTCATAAACCCGCAGGGGGGATATATGCTATAAACCATGAATACAAGTATTTTTCCAACTGTATGCTATCCTGATGCATTATTGCCTAAGTCCCTACTTTTGCCATTAAGACCCCACTATCATGAATCGTTAATTACTCTTCGAAGTAAGCGCGAATGCTGTAATTAGATCTATTTGGGACTGAACTCCCCCGTTGGTATACATGTACTTTTGGTAACCAAACGCACTTCATTTGAATATCTATGCGGGTTTTTGGCAAAAGGCCCCCGTTGGGGCAACTTCTTGTGATTATGGATTATCTCAAGGCTTCGGTGTCATGAGCTTAGTGCAATAATACTGTTTTCTATGATAATTGTATCTACATTGCAATTATTACTATTATGGGTGTTTAACAACGTAACCCACTGATATGATGACTTGTATTCAAACTATTTATCATAAACCTATGAATTTCACTCAACCATTGTGTTGATATTTTTTGCATATTTATCTTAGGTAATTGAGCAACTTATCTTATAGAGTGGCACAGACTTGAAGATGGCTAAACTGTTATCATTCAAACTTTATGTTTCTAGATTTTGGGATCTCTCTTTTGTAAAACTCTGATAAATAAATAAATGATAACTAAATTTTCCAAAAATGTCTCTTTACGAGTCATTTTCTATGATTATGACTGTTGTACTATGAAGTAATACCCCAGAATAGCTTCTGCTGCTAGATTTGTCAAAATGGAGGTGTTATAGACTATTCCCTGAAGTATATTAGCTTGTTCTTAGTGTACTTAGGATAGTCTGTGTGAGCATCCCTATTTTGCAATAACCTATGAGCTAAAGGATCTAAGTCTAGCTTGAACATGCCTGGAACAATAGTAGTGGTATTTGGTATTTATGCAGCACTATCAACAATTTCTTTTCCTTTTAGGTTTTGTAAATCGTTTTTTAATGATGTAATCACAAAAACCTTGTCTTGAATTTGAGCTTTCAAATCCTCATTTTCAATAGATTTTAAGTTTAGTTTAGCAATTAAAGAGTCACTATGTTCTTTAGTACGAACATGTGTCTTTTTTATTGAGTCAAACTGATCTTTAAAAACCTGTTTCACATGATTAATTTCATTATAAAGACGCTCGTTTTCATAAAGCAATTTTGCCACACTATTTTCCAGTTCCTCTTTTGTGGTCTCAAGTTCACTTCTATCATGGTTGACTTTCTCTTCCTTGTTATTTTTTCTCATAGATTTGATAATTTCCTTCAACTTACAGATGGTTGTGTCTTTGTCTTGTAGTTGAGTTTTCATATTGTTATTTTCAAAATATTCTGGAATTTCAAGAGCATTTTGATTATCACAAGATTTATCTTTTTGAATAATTTCTTGATTAAGTTGTATTAACAATTCAAGAGAAATACAATGTTTTTCAAGTTGAGAGTAACTTTTCAAAAGATCATTATACGCATTTTATGTTTTCAAAAACTCAGCATCAAGATTGAAACACTTATCACAAGATTCACTTCTTTGCATTTCGACATTCACAGATTCACCATTCAGAGAAATAGTATTCATAACTGAAAAAAGAACATCATGAGACATGATGTCGATCATTTTCCAGAAAGAGTTCTTTCTTAACAATTTCAAAACATTGTTTATCAACTGAACACTGTTGAACAGCAGCTTCCATTTGGTTAAAAACTGTTTGTACTTCCGTTATTTCATTTAGAAGATATTTATCAAACACATTAAAAATGTCTTTTAAAGACTTTAAAAATGGAATAATTTCATTGATAAAAACATTTTTCGTATGTTCAAACCCCCATTCACCTTCTGTAAGAGCATCAGGTGTAGTTCTTATCTTCACCACAAAGTCAAACTTAGCAAGGTGGAATGTAAGCTTTTTAGGATGTCATTCACCAAACTTACCTTTGAAAGTTCACTAGGAGCTTCCACTTTGACAGGTGATGCATCAGAAGATTCAGTGGTAGGGTTAGACATATGAAACCAGAAAGCCTGTTCAGCCAACAATTCTTGTTGTGGAACAAAAGGTTTACCAAAATCTTCAGACAATTTGTTTAGCTCAACATAATTAATTGGAGTCGTATTAACTTTCTTTTCTTTGAAAATTAGATCCTTTTGTTTTGCAAGCATTTTTGATCGACTTCTTCTAAAATCAATGTCTCGTCATCATCAATCATAGGCATAGCAACATGTTGAATAGAAATAACACTACCATCATACAAGGTTGGCTTAATCCGCTGAGCTTTCTTGAGATAAAACGGATTTTAATAACCTAGAGCTTGTTTGTGAGCATTATCATAAAAAACTTATGGTTTTGTTAACATGTGCACTGTTTGAGTAGATTGACCCACTTTATAAACAATATTATCAAGTTCCTTTATCTTCTTTACTGAATCAATTTCATTTTCCATATATTTATTTTCCTTTTCTTTGGATTCATTTTTGAAAACAATGAATGTTTGCAACAAAGATTCCTTTTCTTTGATTTGTTTAGAAATATATTGTTCAAATGAGTCAACTTGTTGTTTAAGTGCAAGCTTTTCTTTAATCATATCATCCATTTGAGAATCAATCATTTTTTCACGGCTGCTTAAATCAACATTAAGACGTTGTTCAAAAGTTTTGACTCTTTCCTTATATCTCTTAAGCTCAGCGGTTACTGATTCATTATTTTTTTTCTTGATTAGCCTTTTCCCAATTATTTACATGATTAAGCATTTGTTTCGACATTTTTTTAATCATAGATAAAATCATTAAAACTTGTTGTGCATACAAATTAATGTGTGGAATAGCTGCCTGTTGTGTTTCTTTCAAGTATTAAGAATACAAAATGATATTGCTGTCACTATGTATCTCATTATTAGAAAAATCAACAACTGGTGTTTGTTCAAAATCCTGCATTGCATGCACACTTTGATTATCCATATCATTATAATAGGAGTCAGAATGAGGTACCTCTGAGATAACGTCAGAACCATAGTTGGAAATATTGGCCATGAGAACCGCCTTAGCATTCGAGACATCATCACAGTTAGAATCATAAGTATCGAGATCCTTAGTCTAAAAAGCGGCATTGTTTGGAATGGTTGTCTGAACAGTTTGACTGTCTGGAATCCCTGGATCTGCAAGAAATGCTAGTTTCTCTTCATCCAAAATTCGTCCAGCTTCCTGTGCTTCAGCCAACATCGCCTTATCCTTAAACCATGCAGCATTCCTTGGTCGCTTAGGCTGAGTGCATTGCTTCGCCATATGTCCTTCACCTTGGCAGTTATAGCATTTCACAACCCTGCTTATCCGCTTGTATTGTTTCCCCCAGAAGCAGTAGCATTACCCTTATAACCAGTACCAGAATAACTTTACCCTTGCCTCCCCTGAACTTGTTGCACTGTAACCGTGTCATCGTGAATAGTGGCTTGGTTTCTCGAATTAATGTAAGTTCTAAGTTGATTGTTGGTTGAAGGAAACCTTAAAGAAGCTACAGCTATCAGAAAAGCCATTGCCTTATTGAGACAGGCAATTGGATCATCTCCTTGATTAAACACAGGAACAACAAGACCTGAGTCCACTGGAGCGAACTCAGTCATTAGTTATGTTGAAGCTTGATGTGAGTGATAAGCAATTTGTGGAACAGATAAGGTATGATGGTTCATTTAAGACTGATATTGTTGTGATGGTCGAACTGATGAATGATTGATTTGTAGTTGTGATGGATTAGTAGGTGGATACATTGGTAAGTATGATTAAGGAGATTGAACTTGTGGAATCATGTTGTTTGTTTGTTGAGGAAAGAGTGTAGGATTGTATTGAGAGTGATAGTTAGTAAGTTGAGATGGTGGTTAATTATAGTTAGCAATAAATGCAAGAGGATCTTGGTATCGTTCACGCATCAAGAGAGTTTTATTTGCATGTGTCTCATGTTGTTCAAGGTATGAGTATAATTGATCATAGTTTGTTGTATGCAAATCTCTTGCTAATTTCACATCCGTCACAAACTTACTCCATTCTGGTGGAAGACTGTTTAAAGATTTTGTATTTACTTGAACTGCTCTCATTGACATATTGATAACATTAATGTTGTTGATGAGTTGAGAAAATATCCAGTAGTATTGATACAGTGTTTCACCCTTCACAAATGTAAACTTATCAAACTCTTCATATAATTTATATTCCTTTTCTTGTAATGACAATTTCGTTCCTTGCATCATGTTAGTGCAAATATTACGATATATAAACTAAACAAGTCCTTTGGTTTTAATAATGACAAACAAGTAACTTGAAATACATAACGTAAAATGCGCAAGTTATGCGTGATCACAACTTATCAACGCATATATTCATCAACACCTCTCGATGGCTCGAGTCTACTCATGCTTCAACTAAAGGTATGAATATGTTTGTTATGTTGCATTATGATCAACCGAATTAACAAACCAACCTTTGTAAGTTTACTTACACTTAATAAGTAATTAATCACATTAGAGAATAGGATAAAACTTAATTACTTAGTTAACTAAAACAAGATCTTCCTTCTAGAAGAAATCTTCTATATTAGGAAACAATCTTGGAAGATCAAAACATCTCTAGCCATATTAGATAATAGGACAAAATAACTAAAGAATAAAGACAAAACTAATTATTCTTACCTAACCATTTTTGGAAACAAATCTTACAAGATCTTTTCTAATATAACAAATCTTACCATTTTAATGTTAAGCTTGATTTCCCTTCTAGAACAATATCTAACCAGATTTTATAAGTACAATAAAGATCTAAGCAAAAGATTTAAAAAAGATTTGAAAAGATTTTTAAGAATTTTGAAATTGGACCGTGCGACCTACGGATCCACCAAAAAGGCAGACGGTTCCACCATCCCTGGATCCGTAGCACCTTGACGGCCAAGTTTTGGGTTTACTATAAATATCACCCATTTGCTTAGTTTTTCACCCATGCTTTCACAACCTTTCTTCCACATAATTACACACATTTAGGATCATTATAAACAAGTTTTTATAATATAAATACACAATTAATCACATAACTAAAACCCTAATAACCCTTGATCATAATGCTTCTAACTTTTATTTGTTGCAAGCATGATTCTACATGATCCTTCATTCAAGCAAGCTTAGAGATCTTACCATCATCATTTACCACATATCTACATATATGAAAATCTATCCCAACAAGTCAAGAAACTTGTCATCTTCATCAACAACATCATGCTTAGTGATCTTGATGTTTTAGATTAGGAGTTTACATCCAATTGACACTTATGTCTTGGATCATCATTACACACATTTGGGTATCATTCATTATAGAACAAACTAGAAGTTAGGTGTTTTATGTGTTTAGGATATATAATACAAGGTTTGTTATGTTGGGCCATATAACTTAACAGGTTTGGTTGTACCTGAAAAAGGACTCGGTATTTAGCTTAGTACCGGATAAAGTGTAAGCAACGTTAGGTTGGTTCTACCTCGAAGTAGGACTCAGTATTTAGCTTAGTACCGGATAGAGTGTAAGCGACGTTGTATGGTTTTCTTCGCCTAAAAGGAGTTTGTTGATTTAGTAAAGTATCTCTCGAGTTGGGTACTCGAGGAGTGGAGTAGGGCGAAGAGGAACTTCGTAGCCGAACCACTATAAATCATCGTGTTCGGTTTGCACTTTCTTTTACTTATCACTTTACATTTATATTTGCCTTTATCGCTTTATGTCTATGTTTTCATTGCATCTATATTAGTGTTGTATATTGTATTGTGGTTATATGGTTTGTTTGATATTATTTAGTATAGTTGTTGTAGTATAAACTTGATTGGTTGTTTGATACAAAAGTCTTAAGTTTATAAAGGAAACGTATTCACCCCCCTCTACGATTTCACAATTGGTATCAGAGCCATGTCGCTCTAGTTTTCAAAACAATTGGTTTTTAAAATAGAGCACGGTCCATGTATCAAATTTCCTATCAAGCGACACATAATGTGAAAAGTTCTTTGTTTAGTACTTACAAGTTTTATGGTTAAATATAAAGTGTTGCAATAGCTTGAAGGTCTTTTAAAGAATCCCAAACAAAGGGAATAATGTGTCTAAAAGTGTGATAAATGATTCTACCAAAATTTCACCACTTGTGCGATCCACGGATCCACCAAAAGTGGATTCGTCCATGAGATCCGTCGGTGGCATTTCCAGTTTGTCAAACTTCAAAAATTCATAGAAAATCAACCGTGCATCGGATTTCTATGATTCAAAAACTAAAATTGAATGATTTTGAGTGTACTTTCCAATGGAATGGGTCTCAATTACTAATTCAAATTTTAAGTTTTTCAAATAAGCAAAATGCCATAGACTGTCCAAAACTAAAATTTTGTTTTAGCGTAAAAAGTTGATTTTAACCTTTCCTTTTGAGTCGGACACTTCTAGTTGGTTTACTTTTGAAAGTTGGTGTATTTTATCATTGGAAAGTAAATGTATTTTTCAAACTTACTAATGGGATGAAAGCTAATTTATTTACAAATAAAATCAAGCTATGTATACATAGTTATATTTCATACACAAAACGAAGTATAATACTTTTATGTGTTATGCTATTTGATTATTTGTTCTAGTTTGCATCTTAATATTATTAGTAAATCGCTCTTGTGCTTATTGCATTTGTAGATTGTGCCTCTTTTATCTTTGTTCACTAGCGTAATTTTAACATGTGCGATAGTTATTAGTTTTCTTTTTTAAGCACCAATTGATCTTATGGTAGATCTCTTACACTAAGTTGTGAATTTGCTTTTGCATTGCGTATAGGAATAGATCACTATGTTTACAAATGTTATATCAACATCTTGTGAATCTTATTACTTATTCTAACCCACTTAGGATTGAGAGCTAAGCAAGTGTGTCAAACCTTTTGAAAAATATTGACTTGCATGACTATCGTGTTACTAGTTTAAGTGATAAAATGTGTCAACACTATATATTCAACACTTACATTTTATCGATGTCTCAACAAGGTCTCTAAGTCATGGCGTCTTATTATCTTGCTTAAACATAGGTTGTCTAGGCAAGAGAAAAGATCATAATAACACATTAGTATGTAAGAAAAGGAAAATGTGTTTTGAACTTAGTTTGTGTTTGCATTAGTCTAATTCACAATCACAACTAATAAATATTTAGGTTAAAATGAACATAGAATTTCTTGTAATTCTAAATTTACAAGATTAACTTTCTTGGTAAGAAAACAATTTCATTTTCAAGCTTTATCTTTGAATAAATTTTCACATTAACATTAACTTGAAATGAAAATATTCACTCTAGTCAAAAGCTTGAAAATATTATATAAACATGTAGTAGTTTCGAAAAAGATTGGTAATACTTAAAAATGACTAAGATAATTTTGTGAACTCTTTAGAAGTCAAAATCTAAGCATATTGTGCACAATAACTAATAAGTTTTTCTCACATATAAAATATACGACAATACCAAAGAAACAAGTAAACTCATCATTTTAAATGATCTCACACTTAAGACTAGTCTTAGTCTTAATAAAACACATTAGGAAAATATTTATTTCTTTTCTTTTAAAAGAGTGTTAGTGAGGGTCAAGAAAGATTTCGAATATATATCGATTCATTATTCAAATTATGATTGATATTATCTTTCGAATCTAATTGCCAAGTTCTTTTAAGTTTAGATATGAAATCAGATTCATTATTTGCCTAGCTTCAACATTATATCAAAACCCTAACAAAAGATATTATCTGGAATCTACATACTCAATCACACTAGGTTGATATGAAAATAATGTCATCCCTTTTAAAGACGAAAAGAATATACATTGGTTCATAACTCACACTTGTGATAATGATGTT
Source organism: Tanacetum coccineum (assembly GCA_026074375.1). Classification (NCBI taxonomy): domain Eukaryota; kingdom Viridiplantae; phylum Streptophyta; class Magnoliopsida; order Asterales; family Asteraceae; genus Tanacetum; species Tanacetum coccineum. The sequence continues at coordinate 844 of BQNB010054693.1, read as the reverse complement.
ATATTGAGTCTACATGTCCAATGTGGTCCTATTATTATTAATAACATGTTTAAAATGCACGTCAAAGTAGGATTGACGACTTGGATGTTTCGTCTGAGATATTCAAGTAATTTACCTTGCAATGCATTTGGTAAAGTTGTCATTTCCGAAAAACCAAACACGAGCAAATGCACAATATATGTAACTTTTCTCATAACATTATTATTAACTAAGTATTTAAATCGAGAACAATTCAATTATCTAAGATTAGGATTAGGAATTATGGAACATATTATATAAACCATTATTTTGCTTTCTTTCTATAAGTGATCGTAAGTGGACTTCGAATATAAAGATGATTATTATTCAAACGATTATTAATCTCATTATTCTATCAAATTACAAATGTTCGAAATATGAACATGGAGTCGAGATTAGAATTTATCTAGATAACGGATATATCAATAAAACGACCATAGATATTTTCCGAGTCTACATGTTTAACTATTTTTAGTTATTACATGAAATTAAGAAATTCATCATAAGATGAAAAGAATAATCATCGAATTGCAATTCACACTTATATTGACGATGCTTTGTTACGTCTAAATGTTCATAATGCTTGTGTTATGTTAGGATTATGAAAAAGACTCGGTCACCCCCGTGTATTGTTTAGTATAGCAAAGCTCGTAGTTAGAAAGTAAGCGTATGACTTTCGGTATTGGGCCGGGTCTTTTACCCAAGTGTTAAGCCCATACCCATGCCCATAGAGCTCACAAACACATGTATATAAACCCCTTTCCAGCCATGGGAAGGGGTTGGTTGTTCATTTTATTACAAAGCTCTCATTTGGTGTTTCTCTCAC